>CM058229.1:92482155-92683504 GCA_030180135.1 Orychophragmus violaceus
AGTGATAAGGATGCATACCCGTGAGGAATGAATTGGATTGATTGACGGATTGAATTAACGGTAAACCGGCTAGGGTTAAAGAAGCATGTTAGACTTAAAACGGATTAAACCTGATTGTGTGCCGCTAGGTTGATAGCGTTGTTGTGTGATGCATTCATATAGTCGTGGCATGAGTAGGACTATATATGCATATATAAGTAAGTAAAGAACGGAGATTGAATGAACATATATACGGGAATTAAGACAAGTTAAAATACGGAGTTAACCTGAACGAACGTATGAAGTGTGAACGGTATCGGGATTACTCGAGGTTAATGACTGAAGTAATGAATGATGAGACGTCGGGGAGTTTAGCAAGCGGCTAGCTCTAAACCGACGGATCGAGGAGTTGTTAAAAGATGAGTGGGAATGGTTAAAGAAATGAAAAGTGGTATGATTGGTGAACCGTATATGGGTTAACATGCGGTTAACCCAAGATAGCGGGTGTGAATTGGTTAAAAGATGATAGAAACCCTAATAGGCCTGGGTGGGTGTTTATGTAAGTCTACTTCGGTGTTGGGCCGAGTAGCCTGTTGGTTATGTGATGCTGGTTGTTGTGTGGTTGTGGTTAACCTTTTGTGCAGGCCGTTAGATCGTCTCGGTGTTGAGCCGAGCGAACCTCGGAGATACTTAACGCGGTCATGGGACCGGTTAAGTTGTGGTGCTGACTCGGCGCGGTGCCGGGTCAGAGCGGTGGTGTGTGTGTAAGTAGACTTGCGGGATGCGGGGTTGAGTTGCTGTTGTGTTGTTGATTATGATTGATTGCTAGAGTCCATACGAGTCTGCATGTTTACATTTCTGCACTAGGACTCTAGGGTGCGTTAGATCCCGCAAGTCTCGGTATGTGATTACGTTCTGGTACTTCCATCCCGATCGGATCCTCGGGAGTTGATAACCTGGTCAGTTAGTGCTGGCAGGTGCGAACCTATGGAGTGACGTCTGTAGGGTGTAGTCCGGAGAATACGGGGTCGCGTCCTAGGGCCGGACTGCATGGAAGATCGGGTTGCCGGGGGTAACCGGAGTCACCGCGTATCGATGGACAGAGAACGGTGTCCTAGTCGTTGTGTGGGCGGCTAGGAGTCACGTGGGTCAGTTGCCATATCGGTGACGGTGAGAACCCGTGGGAGTTACCAAGTGCGTAAGGGCCCAGTGTGTGTGTGTTGGTGGGTTGGTAGTGCGCGGTAGATAGATCGAGTCACAATCAGGAACATGTGCCGCAGTGCTCCCGATTTCCTTTAACACCTTCTCTTTCTTTTGGAAATTGATTGTGTGTGGGCTCGACACGACGTGGTAGAGCGTGATCGGCTGTTTTGTTGATTGATTGTTATTTTGGGTTTCGGGCAGGAATCTATAGGTAGTAGATAGATTAGAAGCCTTAGCGGGGTGCCGATTCACTGGGTGATCTTAGATCGCTAATTAGACTCTGTTGGTGTTTTCAGGTATAACAGCGACAGACGCGGGAGGTCCTCGGTGTAGTGTCGGGATGGCTTGTGGCGGAGTTTTGATTCGATGATTTTGGGATGTTTTATTCGGTTCGGCAGCTGCGCTATTTTTGTGATTTGGTTGTTTATATATGTATAAAGATGATTGATTGTAAAAACTCGTTAAACGTTGTGTTCAACGTTTGATTACTTAAAAATGAAAATTATTTCCCTGATATGGGGTTTTGGTCCGAACCGACACAACTCGTTGAAGTAGTGCAAGTAGTACTGCTTGCGCTACGGATATGAGGACAGCGGAGTCGGAGACAGGTTGGTGCGAGCCTTTTGTCTCAAATCGATCCGTCTTTGGCTTCGTCCTGTGGCGAACTTTTCCTGTTCGACTTACTCGGGTTCGATCGGTCATGTTCTTGTTTGATTGTTGGCCGGTCAGCTCGGCGGTCAGCGGAGAACGGGAAAGGGGCGTTAAAGAAATGTGGTATCAGAGCATGGTTCTGAATGGGTTCGAAACATTTCATTTTTGAGTGTTTTCCGTGGTTTTATCGAGTCGAAACTTGTGTCATACCCAAGCATCCATTAGGAAACCGAGCCGCGTCCGTAAATCCGGGTTTGGGATGGGACAGAAATTTGTATTATGCGTACTAATGTTTATTTGTGGTTTGTGATTGCAGGCAGCAGCAGAGCGTCCTTGGACGGAGTGTGTGTGGGTACGTGCAGTTGGGTGTGCGAGGCTGTTGTGAGCAGTATGGGTGAGAGACGGATGACTCGAGCAGAGTATCAGGCATTGGTAGACCATCATCAGGCAGGTCTGAGGAGAGGACCGCAGGGTCAGTTGCAGGGTTCGCGAGTGTCAGATCGACCGCCCGTTGTTCCCCGGGTGCATCAGGGAGCGAGAGCCGCCTCTGTGGATTGGAGGCCATTACTAGACCTGTTACCACCTTATCTTCAGGACGATGCAGGTACCGCAGATCTGACTGCGGGAGTGATGGGATATTTGGGATTCACCGAGGATGGGTTGCCACCATTGCCGTCACAGGTGGAGGCGCCTATCGTACCAGCAGGGATGCAGCCGCCGATGTATGGGACGCAGGAGGCGCCATTACCTTTCAGTTTACATGTGTCAGACTTTGTTCCGCTTGGTGGAGAGGACTTTCGATTGGATTCATTGCACGACGCTGTCGATATGGATATGGAGCCGGTAGATTCGGAGCAGCATCTACAGTGGGAACAGCACATGGATGAGCAGATGGCACTTTTTGGGGATGTGTTAGCACAGCAGATGGGACCACAGCGTCAGTCAGGGTCACCTCAGGAGTCGGGGACTCCATCTACCGATCCCACTGAGTTACCTTCCGCGACGGAGATCGTATCAGGAGGCGAGCCGATGTCGATATCAGGATCGGATGTACAGTTCGAGCCACTCCAGCCATCAGAGGTGCCACTGACCGAGCCAGATGTACCATCAGAGATTCCAGTAGCGGACACGCCAGAGTCCGTGCCTCAGATGCCCGTGTACCGTACTTGTAGTGCCTGCGGAGTCCAGGGTTTCCATCTGTATTGGTGTACGCGACCGGGAGATCCACGCTATCACGAGACATATCAGCCAGTGCCGGCCCCATATTACTGTCAGGTGTGCGGAGGAGATGGCCATCTTGCGCCGATTTGCCCGATCACAGGGACCGGACCTCGTACGTCAGACACAGAGCCACATCGTGCCCCGTTACCTGAGGAGTATCGCCCTGGTCCGAGTCGTCGAGACGGTGAGCTCATTCGACAGTCATCTATTCGGCAGCCGGCCACGCAGCCACCAGTAGCGCAGCCACCATTGGAGCAGCCACCGAGATTATCTAGGAGTTGTAGGAGATGCGGAGATGAGGGACACAGAGCATCCGCTTGTTCTCGTCGATCTAGTACTCGTCGGTCCAGTGCTCGTCGGTCTCATTCAGCGCCTGTCAGATGCCAGATTTGTGGAGGACAAGGACATAGAGCCGCAGACTGTTTTCAGGACCCTTCATCAGGATCAGTCTCTTCTTGCCAGTTGTGTGGGGCGACAGACCATCAGGCCTCAGAGTGTCACCGTGGGCCACGCCCAGCGCCCGTTCCGGTTTGTCAGACTTGTGGTCGCGGGGGTCACGTCGCGCAGTTGTGCCCAGTAGCAGAGCCGCAGCAGGTCGGGCCACCGACCAGAGATGCACACCCACCACACCCTCCCGGCGTGCCTGCCAGTGGTTACCGGCGTGAGCCGCGATGCCGGTTGTGTATGGCATTTCGGTCGTGATGGGGCTGTTAGGATTTGAGTAGTTAGGCCGGGTGAGTATGGGCTCTAACTATGTTGTTGTTTGTGTGTGATCAGATCGACGATTTGTTTTCGTATGTTGTTTTGAACATCTCCAGGTTATGGCGATGCAGTTGTGGGTTGGGTTGTGGATGATGGACATCATGTGGTTGTATTTCTGTTTCCTTATGTATTTCCATAAACCTCTAGACTTGTGTATGTTGTTGTTTTGGTGTATGCATGTGATACAGATTGTTCACTTATCGTTATGACTTTCGTAGTAATTGTTTGCATGCGTGTGATGGTTTTGTTATGCAAACAAATTACCATGTGAAGTCTGATGATGAGCGGAACTGATGACCGTTCATCATAACCTAAACCCAGACTGACGACATATCCAGAGCGATCTGATAATTGCTTGGTTGCGTGTGGTAATTGGTTATTTTGCGTATAATTGCTTATGTGGGGCATTAGTTGGTTTGGGATTGTGTTTCGTGAAGTGGTGTAGCACTGTAAGAGTGCTAGTGTTGCGACATGCGTAGCATGTGCGGAGTGTGGGTGGTGGTAGTAAGCTATTGATTGACTAGCTTAAATTTTATTTGCGATCATTAGGCATTGCGAATAGTTGTGTTAGAACCTTTTTCATTAAGGTGTTGAGCTAACGTGAGAATGGTTGGAATCGACTGTCGATTAGCGAGGAAGCAGAATTATGGAGTATCGTTATTTAATCATGGGTGACCTTCGGGTACATGATTAACTAACTATATTTCTATGAGGAAGTGATATCGGGGATTGAATTGGTTGAATTCACCGCTCCAGTGAAAATTGTTGTATTGAATGTAGGACGGAATGGACAATGTGATACGAATGCGAGACCGAACCCGAACCCGAAAACGAGATGGGCTGGGAAAGAAGGCCGCGAGTTGAGTTGACCCGGGAAGTGAAGTGATCAGTGTGAAGTGTTAACGAGACGTGTCAGTTTCAAGCGGTAGACAAAGCAAAGCGGATAGTGTGGGGTATTAGCGCCAATGGCTGTATGGAAACCAGAGCAATGTGTTAACAAGAATGCGGGGGGAAAATTTTGTGACGATGTTAGCGTGGGGTTGTATGAGTGGAGAAGAGACCATGTCAGAAGCGACGTGAAATTGTTAGTCCGTGGAATTGGAAGTTGAAAAGCTGACATGTCTGGAGGACAGATTCTTGAAGAATGTCTCGGGGGAGACAGACCAGTATCGTGAAAGACGGGGAAGTCAAAGCAAAGTGGGGAAGTCAAAATGCGAGTCAAAGTAGAGAAACTAGCAAGAACAAGGTCAAGGTCGAAATCGATGGACGGGGGAAAAGACAGTAAGAGCGTGAAACACAGTACGGAATACAAGACGGGAAGCGAGAGTGAAACGGTTGATGGGATCAGTAAGATGGAATGGTATGAGACGGAAGGGTCGCCGTAATAACAGGTGTCAGTCAGATGCAGCAGTGTTGAATAAGGAAGCGTGGAGAGCGAGTGACGGAGTACCTTGCAAGGTTCAGAACCAATTCAAAGTCTGCTAATGACGGAGAATTCGGGGACGAATTCCTGTAAGTGGGGAAGAATGTGATACCCCGTGCCACAAAATATGATCAACGGGCAGGAGAAAAAGTCAACAGGGGCAAAATTGTAATTTTGCCAAACCCAGGGGCAAAATGGTAATTTTGCCAAAGTTCGAGATAGGAGACGAGACGGGCCAAATGTTCTTCTTTTAAGTCATAAAGAACATTTACAAGATCAGAATTCGAAGAAACGGAGTAGAAATGCATTTTTCGGAGTATCGGGTGAAAACCGAGTAAAACCGGGAAAACTTCGGAAAATCATAACGGGAGCTAGGAAACTCCAAATGAGATGATTCAAGTTGCCAAATTCATCTAAAATCAAGGAGAATAAGTTTATGGAGGTTTGAGGATTTATGGGACAGCCAGATATTTAATAAAACAATTATCGGGGAAATGGTCAAACCGAACAAAAGAAAGAAAATGAGTTAAGGGAAGGGTTTTGTGGTTTGGGCCGATGAAATGGGCCTCAGTGGACTTCAGATAACCCTCTGGGACAGGTGTGAGCTCCCTGGGTCGACAGCCTTTGGGGGATAGGTGTCACCCTTATGTTTGGTGCATGAGAGAAAGAAAGAACATGCACCAAAAATCACTATTCATCTCCCTTTCTCTCATTTTGATGCACTGAACCTCTCACCTCTCTCTCTCTGTCGAAACTCTCTCTGATTTTCTCCCGAAACATTCAACAAAACTTCATCTTAGTTCTTGAATCTTCAAGAACTTCTTCAAGGCTTTATAGTGTTCTTCATGCCTTCTCTCACAAGAAAGGGTGTAACTTCTTCATCTTAAGCTCAAATCCGGTGCTTCAAAGTCCAGTAGCTTCATCTTCTCCTCCTATTCAAGATCCAGCCAGCCGCCGTTGTAGCCATCGCCGGAGGTCACCGGAAAACGGTGGAGAAGTAGCCGCAGTTGAGGATCTAGGGTTACTCTCTCTCTCTTCGACAGAACTTGGTGATTTAAGACCATGGGTGGATAGATCTCCTCAAAAGGAGTGGATTGGTGTGTGGTTCGCCGTTGGAAGTCGCCGGAAAAGTCACCGCCGCCGCGGTCAACGCCGGAGCCGCCACGGTCAACGCCGGAGCAACCGCCGGAAAACCTTCTTCGCCGCCGTGTCTTCAACCGGTTATTCAAAGTGTTGGTTCAGATGGGTTGGAGCAGAATTGAGACTGATTTGGTGGGGTTTGGATCGGTTTAGGTTAACCGGTCAACGCTTGGTCAACGGTTGACTTTGACCCGGTTTACCTAAACCGGTCAATTGGATTCTTGGTTCGTGGGTCAACCGGTTTAGAGGGTGGTCAACTCTCGGTCAGCGGTCAACGGTCAACGGCCGGTCAACGCCGGTCAACGGCTGGTCAACACCGTGGTCAACGCCGGTCAACGCGTTGACTCCGGCCGGTTCTTGTGTGCGGTTCGTGTGACGGTTGTTCGGAGTGTTTGGGAGTTCGTGTTCGGGTGTTCGGAGAAGATCAGGTTTAGTTCGGGTCTCGGGAGTCCGTATCTGCATCCGTGCCGTTCGTTCCGTCATAGCACTGTGAGTCGGCTCAAACACCGTAGAAGCATATAGACGTCCAATGGGAAACCGTAGTGATAAGGATGCATACCCGTGAGGAATGAATTGGATTGATTGACGGATTGAATTAACGGTAAACCGGCTAGGGTTAAAGAAGCATGTTAGACTTAAAACGGATTAAACCTGATTGTGTGCCGCTAGGTTGATAGCGTTGTTGTGTGATGCATTCATATAGTCGTGGCATGAGTAGGACTATATATGCATATATAAGTAAGTAAAGAACGGAGATTGAATGAACATATATACGGGAATTAAGACAAGTTAAAATACGGAGTTAACCTGAACGAACGTATGAAGTGTGAACGGTATCGGGATTACTCGAGGTTAATGAATGAAGTAATGAATGATGAGACGTCGGGGAGTTTAGCAAGCGGCTAGCTCTAAACCGACGGATCGAGGAGTTGTTAAAAGATGAGTGGGAATGGTTAAAGAAATGAAAAGTGGTATGATTGGTGAACCGTCTATGGGTTAACAAGCGGTTAACCCAAGATAGCTGGTGTGAATTGGTTAAAAGATGATAGAAACCCTAATAGGCCTGGGTGGGTGTTTATGTAAGTCTACTTCGGTGTTGGGCCGAGTAGCCTGTTGGTTATGTGATGCTGGTTTTTGTGTGGTTGTGGTTAACCTTTTGTGCAGGCCGTTAGATCGTCTCGGTGTTGAGCCGAGCGAACCTCGGAGATACTTAACGCGGTCATGGGACCGGTTAAGTTGTGGTGCTGACTCGGCGCGGTGCCGGGTAAGAGCGGTGGTGTGTGTGTAAGTAGACTTGCGGGATGCGGGGTTGAGTTGCTGTTGTGTTGTTGATTATGATTGATTGCTAGAGTCCATACGAGTCTGCATGTTTACATTTCTGCACTAGGACTCTAGGGTGCGTTAGATCCCGCAAGTCTCGGTATGTGATTACGTTCTGGTACTTCCATCCCGATCGGATCCTCGGGAGTTGATAACCTGGTCAGTTAGTGCTGGCAGGTGCGAACCTATGGAGAGACGTCTGTAGGGTGTAGTCCGGAGAATACGGGGTCGCGTCCTAGGGCTGGACTGCATGGAAGCTCGGGTTGCCGGGGGTAACCGGAGTCACCGCGTATCGATGGACAGAGAACGGTGTCCTAGTCGTTGTGTGGGCGGCTAGGAGTCACGTGGGTCAGTTGCCATATCTGTGACGGTGAGTGTGATACCCCGTATCCAAAAATACGGTCAACGGGCAGAAGAAAAGTCATCAGGGGCAAAATTGTAATTTTGCCTAACCCAGGGGCAAAATGGTAATTTTGCCAAAGTTCGAGACGGAAGACGAGACGGGCCAAATGTTCTCTTTATTAAACATAAAGAACATTTACAAGATCAGAATTCGAAGAAACGGAGCAGAAATACATTTTTTCGGAGTTTCGGGTGAAAACCGAGTTAAACCGGGAAACCTTCGGAAATTCATAACGGGAGCTAGGAAACTCCAAACGAGGTGATTCAAATTGCCAAATTCATCTAAAAGCAAGGAGAATCAGATTATGAAGGTTTGGGGATTTATGAGAAACATCTACTATTTACTAAAACAATTATCGGGGAAATGATCAAACCGAGCTAAAGAAAGCAAACAAGTTAAGGGAAGGGTTTTTGTGGTTTGGGCCAGTGCAATGGGCCTTAGTGGGCTTCAGAAACTTACCAGAGACAGGTGTGAGCTCCCCAGGTCGACAGCTTTTGGAGGATAGGTGTCACTACCATATTTGGTGCATGAATGAAAAGGGATACATGCATAGAATCTTAACTATTCACTCTTTTTGGATCATTTGGTGCTCTGAATCTTCACTCTACTCTCTCTCTGTCGACAGCACGCTCTCATTCTCTCCAGAAACATTCAACAAAATCCTCCTAAGCTTCTTGAATCTTCAATAGTTCTTCAAGGTTTCTATGGTGTTCTTTATGCCTTCTTTCACAAGAAAGTGCATAACTTTCTCACCATAGGCTCAAATCCAGTGATTCAAAGGCCAGTAGCTTCATCTCAGTCTCCTCTTCAAGTTTCAGCCGGCCGCCGTCGTCAGAAGTCACCGGAGCTCGCCGGAAAATAGGAGAGAAGCAGCCGCGGTTTAGAGTTCTTGGTATCTCTCTCTCTCTCTCCTCAACTTATTTCAAGATTTCAAAGCCATGGGACGATAGATCTCATCAAGAGGAGTGGATTGGTGTGTGGTTCGCCGTGGGAAGTCGCCGGAAAAGTCGCCGCCGCCGCGGTCAACGCCGGAGCCGCCGCGGTCAACGCCGGAGTAGCCGCCGGAGAAGCCTCTTCCGCCGTCAAATCTTCAGCGATTCTTCAAGGGTGAAATGGGGATGCATTGGAGTCGGTTTGGTCTTGGTTCAGTTGGTAAACCGGTCTAGTCAAACCGGTTAAGCCACGGTCAACGCCGGTCAACGGTTGACCTAACCGGTTTAACTAAACCGGTTTGATTGGAGCTGGTTCGGTTCGATTTGGTGGTTCAGTGGGTCAAGGGGTAAACCGGAGGCGGTCAACGGTCAAGCGGGTCAAAGTCAACGGTCAACGGTCAACCGGTCAACGCCGCCGGTCAACCGGTCAACGCCGGAAAACGAGCCGGTCAACGCTCGGTTTGACGGTTATCCGGTGGTTCGGGGTGTTCAGGAGTTCGTGTTCGGGCATTCGGGAAGATTCGGGTTTGTTCGGGGTCTCGGGAACCGTATCCGCATCCGTGCCGTTCAGTCCGTGAAATCACTGTGAGTCGGCTCAAACACCGTAACATTCATATAGATCGATAAATGGGAAACCGTAGAGATAGGAATGCATACCCGATCGTGTTAAACCGAATTGAATTGTGAATTGAATGATTAATTGAATTGATATTAAACCGGCTAGGGTTAAAGAAGCATGTTAGATTAAAACGGATTAAACCTATTGCGTGCCGTTAGGTTGTTAGAACATTGTGTGATGCATTCATATAGTCATGGCATGAGTAGGACTATATATGCACATATACGTAAGTAAAGCACGGTATTAAAGGAATCTATATACGGAAATTAAGACGAGTTAAAATACGGTTTAACCTGAACGAATGTATAGAATATGAATGGTATCGGAGTTTCCCGAGTTAAATGAATTAAGTAATGAATGATGAGACGTCGGGGAGTTTAGTAAGCTACTAGCTCTAAACCGACGGATCAAAGAGTTATTAAAAGATGATTAGGAGTGGTTAAGTAAAGAGAAGTGTTGTGACCGGTGAACCGTCTACGGGTCAGCAAGCGGCTAACCCAAGGTAGAGGGCGTGAATTGATTAAAAGACGAGAGAAACCCTAATAGGCCTGTTGTGTGTTGTGGTGTGTTGATTGCGTGGTTGTCTGTTGTGTGGTTGTGATTGACTTTTGTGCAGGCCTTTAGATCGTCTCGGTGTTGGGCCGAGCGATCCTTGTTGTTACTTAACTCGGTCATGGGACCGGTTAAGTGGTGGTGCTGGCTCAGTACGGTGCTGAGTCAGAGCGGTGGTGTGAGTGAGTTGACTTGCGGGATGCGGGGTTGGTTGTTGCTAGTGATTGAGATTGATTGCTAGAGTCCAAGCGAGTCTGCGTGTTTACATTTCTGCACTAGGACTCTAGGGTGCGTTAGATCCCGCAAGTCTAGGTATTTGATGACGTTCTGGTACTTCCGACCCGATAGGATCCTCGGGTAGTTACCTAACCGGACCGTGGTGATTCTGGTTATGGTGTTAACCTATGGTGTGACGTCTGTAGGTGTGTGGTCCGGAGAATACGGGGTCATGTCCTAGGGCCGGACTGCATGGAAACTCGGGCTATCTAGGGGTAGTCAGAGTCACCGCGTATCGATGGACAGAGAACGGTGTCCTAGTCGTTGTGTAGACGGCTAGGAGTCGTGGGTTAGTTACCATAGCAGTAGCTGTAGAAACCCGTGGAAGTCACCAAGATCGTAGGGGCCCAGCGTTGTGTTTTGGTGTAGTTGATGTTGCGCGGTAGATAGATCGAGTCTCAATCGGGGACATGTGCCGCAGTGCTCCCGATTTCCTCTAATCGCCTTCTCTTTCTTTTGGCAATTGATTGTGTGTGGGCTCGACATGACGTGGTTGTGCGTGATCGGCTATTGTGTTCTGCTTGATTGTTATTTTGGGTTTCGGGCGGGAATCTATAGTTAATAGATAGATTAGAAGCCTTAGTGGGGAGCCGATTCACTGGGTGATCTTAGATCGCTCATTAGACTCTTTTTGTGTTTTTCAGGATAAGCAGCGATGGACGCGGGAGGTCCTCGGTGTAGTTTCGGGATGGCTTGTGGCGGGGTTTTGATTCGATGGTTTTGGGGTTTTCCTTCGGTTCGGCTTGACGCCACTTTTGTATTGATTTGTGTGTTGATCCTTTATTGATGAAAATGATTTGTAAAGTGACGATTAAACGTTGTACTGAACGTTTGATTTACTCAGAAATGAATATGCTTTCCTGATATTGTGTTTCGTCCGAACAGACACAACTCGCAGAAGTAATGCAAGACGGCCGACTTGTGCTATGGAAGCGAGGATAGCGGAGTCGGTGTTGGGTTGGTGCGAGCCTTTGTCTCAAACCGATCTGTCTCTGGCTTCGTCCTGTGACGAACTTTTCCTGTTCGACTTGCTCGGGTTCGATCGGTCATGTTCTTGTTTGATTGTTGACCGGTCAGCTCGACGGTCAGCGGAGAATGGGAAAGGGGCGTTACAGTGAGAACCCGTGGGAGTTACCAAGTGCGTAAGGGCCCAGTGTGTGTGTGTGTTGGTGGGTTGGTAGTACGCGGTAGATAGATCGAGTCACAATCAGGAACATGTGCCGCAGTGCTCCCGATTTCCTCTAACGCCTTCTCTTTCTTTTGGCAATTGATTGTGTGTGGGCTCGACACGACGTGGTAGAGCGTGATCAGCTGTTTTGTTGATTGATTGTTATTTTGGGTTTCGGGCGGGAATCTATAGGTAGTAGATAGATTAGAAGCCTTAGCGGGGTGCCGATTCACTGGATGATCTTAGATCGCTCATTAGACTCTGTTAGTGTTTTCAGGTATAACAGCGACGGACGCGGGAGGTCCTCGGTGTAGTGTCGGGATGGCTTGTGGCGGAGTTTTGATTCGATGATTTTGGGATGTTTTATTCGGTTCGGCAGCTGCGCTATTTTTGTGATTTGGTTGTTTATATATGTATAAAGATGATTGATTGTAAAAACTCGTTAAACGTTGTGTTCAACGTTTGATTACTTAAAAATGAAAATTGTTTCCTTGATATGGGGTTTTGGTCCGAACCGACACAACTCGTTGAAGTAGTGCAAGTAGTACTGCTTGCGCTACGGATATGAGGACAGCGGAGTCGGAGACAGGTTGGTGCGAGCCTTTTGTCTCAAATCGATCCGTCTTTGGCTTCGTCATGTGGCAAACTTTTCCTGTTCGACTTACTCGGGTTCGATCGGTCATGTTCATGTTTGATTGTTGGCCGGTCAGCTCGGCGGTCAGCGGAGAACGGGAAAGGGGCGTTACAGGTTGGGTTTATGGTTTTTTAAGGTTTATGCTTTATAAGGTTTGGATTCTAAGATTTAGGGCTTCGGGTTTGGATTTAGGGTTTAGGGTTTTGGTTTAAAGTTTTTTTTGAATTAGAATTTAGTTTTTAGGGTTTAGGGTTTAGTTTTAAAGATTTAGAGTAGGTTTAGAATTTAAAATTTAATTTTTAAGGTTTAGTTTTTAGAGTCTGAGTTTAGAGTTTATATTTAGGGTTAAGTTTAGTTTTTAGAGTTTAGTTTTAGAGTTTGGGTTTAGGGTTTGGTTTTTAAGGTTTAGGGTTCATGGTTTAAATTTTGGATCCAGGGCTTCAGGTTTGGATTTAAGGTTTTGGTTTAGAGTTTAGTTTCTAAGGTTTGGGTTAGGATTTAGTTTTATGTTTAGGGTATAGTTTTTAGAGTTTAGGGTTTGGGTTATGGTTTAGGTAGGGTTTGAGTTAGGGTTTAGTTTAGCTCTTCTTCTAGTCGTAGCTAGAGTTCTCCAGACATTGCTATTCATACTCTTCCGCTTCTTCTTCTTCTTCTGGTCGTAGCTAGAGTTCTCTTTCTCTCTCTCTTTCTCTCTCTCTCTCTCTCTCTCTCGCTCGGTCTCTCTCGCTCTCTCTATCTCTCTCTCGGTCTCTCTCTCTCTCTCTCTCTCTCTCTCTCTCTCTCTCTCTCTCTCTCTCTCTCTCTCTCTCTCTCTCTCTCTCTCTCTCTCTCTCTCTCTCTCTCTCTCTCTCTCTCTCTCTCTCTCTCTCGTCTCTCTCTCTCTCGGTCTCTCTCTCGGTCTCGGTCTCTCCGTCTCTCTCTCTCTCGGTCTCTCTCTCTCGATCCCTATCTCTCGGTCTCTCTCTCTCTCTCTCTCTCGGTCTCTCTCTCTCTCTCTTTCTCGGTCTCTCTCTCTCTCTCTTTCTCGGTCTCTCTCTCTCTCTCTATGCTACCCTATATATATGAGTTATTTATTTCTCCAACTACCGATGTGTGACTTTTCATTAAAATTTTTATTAAGGGTATTTTCGTCATTAACCTTGTGAAAATGAATCTGGTGCGTTTTCACTTCTCAATTATAGAATTAGATTTGTAGACATGGCCACAAAAGTCTTTGTGGATATCCGTAGTTAAGTTTATAAATCCACATTGGAATGATATCTAAGAATTCATAACCACGAAAATTGCATAATATATACAAATAAATCTGTATATATAAACAGTTTTTTTTGTAGTGATTTCATGGTAAATGAAAGTAACTGACTTGAAATCTTCTCTATTGACATGTTGCCACTGAAATTTTTGGACTATCTAAAAAACGAATAAAGATCCTAAATTGTGACTCCAAAAAGAAGATTTGTTAAATCCACGAACATATAAGAATATATGGCAAATTATGTATATATTCTTTTGTCTTCAGTCTCAAGTCATATATAAGAAGAGTAGATGCATGGTAGATATCAATTGTTGGCACTCAAAACTTTTTAAAAAGTTGTTCGATCCTTTTATTCGGATTCATCATTACTGCTTCGTTCCTCCGCATCGCTCATTTTACGTTAGCAAACAAAACGGACGTAACTATCCATCCAAAAACAAAATATGCCTTTGGTTTTAGATCCAAAATATTTAATATGTTTTGTCACGATCAGTGATCCATTTATGTCGAAAATTTTATAGCATACATGCCATGAATGAAGATATGTTTGGATTTTGCCAAGAAAACAAATTATGTATATTTCCAACCTTAAAAAACTTTGATATTTGCAAAGAGGAATTGCCGACGTCAAAACGTGCATGAACCAAACAAATTATGTATATTTTAATGATATTTATTCTTTTTGAAAAGAAACATGAGAGAGTTTGATATTGGACCAATCGTTCTATAAAAAAAAATTTATCAAGACATACTCTGATTTTGTAGGGTTTTGGTTCGTTAGTAATAATGATATTTTGGTATATGTAATTTTCATATATTTTTTTTTGCTAAAGATATAAATATCATTAAAAATGAAAATCCGGTGTTACAATTTATTTTACCAAAATATAAGATCTAAGAAAATGGTTCCACGATAAAAAAATGTGGAAGCATATGACAATCGGTAATCTGAATCTTTTGCTTGGTAGCATCAGATTACAAATTAGCGACAAACTATCGAATCCCGGCTTAGACGAAGCAAGTGAAGCGGCAAAGGAGCTCCGGGTCGGCACGAGAAGCGCAAACAAAGTATCATCGTCTACAGTACTATCTAGAGTCGGTTCTCAAGACAAGCCAACCAAGCATATATGCATGCGGTCCTGCATTCAGTATTATTTTTGGTCATTTTTTTTTCAAAATTATCCTCAAGATGAGTTGGTTGTAAAACGCGAGAACTACGTGATACAAGATGTAACACATGGTATTCTTTTTCCAAGATTTTTTTTTTTTGCAAAGCAAACATACAATTTCACCTTAACAACCTTGTCTCTCACTTGCTTTTCGATATAACAATGATCTCAAATCCCCTTAGATTCACCCTTAGCACCCAAGCTTTATCCCCGAGAATTGTAAGCTACCGTCATGAATCTATATACCGATTGCATATTCGTTGTGCACTAAGTTTGTCGCCTCATAAATCCTCAGTCCGTCCATCCATGATCTGTAATAATTAGAACTGACAACTGACTGACAGCACTCCGATGGAAAACTAAAGCCGTTGATAATCCGTCGAAAATTTCTTGACGGAGGTCACAACCACCGAGAATTACCGACAATTACCTTCCCATCGAGGATCAATCGGTTTACCGTCGTAAATTTCTGAAGGTTGTGTCTTTCATCGGTAAATCCGTCGGTAACGACCTTGTTTTCTTGTAGTGGCCTCACAAGAACTCTCAAACCTTTGCTAATAGCAATCTCTCACTAGACAACGCACCAAGCAAAGATGCCCTACACGACCTATTTATATCTCGTAGGTCGTTTTACTACTTTCCTATCTACCCAAAGGATTATTCCTACATATTTTCTTTTAGGAAAAAATCACATTTACCTAAATTCTCACAAGTATATATCTTGCATATATCTTCTCTGATTTACTTGTCCAGTTCAACTACTCTCCTTAAGCATTGTCCCAATCAGGTACAAGCATTCTCATCTTTCATATCCTCCAACTCCAACTCATCTTACATACGATCTCAGTCTTTGATCCAAGTGATGTTCTACGTCTTAATTGAGTCAAATACTGTCGTAGCTCATAATCCAGCTCGTTGCATCTTCAGATTGTGCATACAGATGTGCATGGCATAGGTGATGGGATCATGTAATCCTCTCCTCTTAGTATTTTTCCTTGTTCCTCTGAATTTATAAACCCTAAATTGTTTTTTTTTGTTTGCGGCCAATATAATGTTTATAGGTAAATGATGATTACTAAGCAAGAGTTTGTTAATGGCTATTTCTGAGAACCGATTCATGTGATAGGATGTCAGGGTTGACATGATTAGTTGTTATGGCTATTTACCTTATTGTCTGTAATGGCCCGATATCTGGCCCAAATGTTTTTGAAGAAAATCCCCAAAAGCTCAGCCCTATCCCACTTCCCTTGCAAAACCCTAGGGTTCCCCTTCCTACTTCTCCTATTTAAAGAGGTTATTGGGAATCGGGTGTTGGATCCCGATGGATCTAGGGTTTGTTATATTGAAAAAGAACCAACCTCGTTCTTACCTTTGGCAGCGGAAGAAGATGGTGAACGAGATCAGTGGAGCAACGCAACGCTTTGCCTCTACCAGATACACACGCACGCTCGCTGGAAACGGGATGCTAGTGCCGGATCAATGGGATCGAAAGGTTCTGGTGTGTCTAGTGTTTCTGTCAAGAAAACTGGACGGCTCTCTCTGTTTAGGTCGAACTAAACACGTTTTATTCGACCTAAACGTGCTTAACGGGCCAGACTCAATTAAGCCACAACCCGAAAAGCCTGTTCGGAAAATCCGAACTGTGTCGACCGACACACAAGCTGTGTCGATCGACACAACACCTTAATATCGATTCTTATGTGTATTTCAATACACATAACATGATCATTGTCACAATGATCATTCCCATGTCGTAGCTTCCAGTTCGCTTAGGTGTGTGACCCTATAGGATCATATAATACTGGCAGTAAGTCCACGACCTACAGATTGCAAGAGGCTTCTAGCAAAGCATTGCAAACGCCCAGTATCATACGAATGTCAGATCTCGACACACAACTATCACAGGAGTGAGTACAGGTGTGATTTCAGGACACTATCCCAACAATCTCTCACTTGTACTGGAATCATCAATTCCTATAATCCTTTTGTCACTATATCTCGATTTGGCATAAGGCAAGATTTGTGTCATCCTTATTAAGCCAATATCGTGTTTATCGAACTCCTGATCTCATACTGAACATTACAAACAACTGAACTACAGTTCGTTTGAGTGCGGCCACACATTTTCTCAGTATTCAATCTTCGATAGGCCCTGAGATATTTATCTCCCGTTATACAGGAGGGACAAATTCCATCTTGTTCCATCCCTGTTTCAACGCACACTTCATGATAAACTTGAACAGTGTCGTTATAGCCGCCAGTTACGTATCGACGTTTGACAAAGTCAAAATGTACCAATTCATATGCAAGAAAGCATGATGAACTCAGGTCTTAGGACTATACTTAATGAGAACCTCTTATGACACAGATATTCCTATCTTGTAGACTTCTCATTAGCGGGTCATGTCCGATCATATGTCCACTGACATATATCTATGTGACTGACTGCGATAATCATATCATTGGCTCCATGAAACTTAGCCAACAGTCACCTCACAATCTAGTCTCTAACGGTTGTCAGTGTCCCGATTCTACAACCTTGACTAGGGACAAAATAATTTATTAACTTATAGGGTTTCATGATCAAGTTCTCAACTTGATGACCTATAATATGTCATAAACTTATTATGGGACCATTATTTAGATCACAATAAATAATGCTGAAATCAAATTTCATTAAACACTTCTTAAAGAATGTTTACAATAGCGTCTTATTATAACTAAAACAAAATCCAAAACTCCCACTAGAATCAAGATTACATCTTAAGATCTCTAATGCCTACAGCAGTCGTATGACTCTCATGCTTAGGCCTTGGGAGTGACTTGGTTAGAGGATCAGCGACATTCTCGTTTGTCGGAACTCGGCTGATCTTCACATCACCTCTATTGACAATATCACGAATCAAATGATATTTCCTCTCAACGTGTTTGGACTTCTGGTGTGACATGGGTTCTTTTGCCTGAGCAATGGCTCCATTGTTATCGCAGAACAAAGCCACTGGCTCCAAGATACTAGGAACCACACCAAGTTCAGTCATGAACTTCTTGATCCAAACAGCTTCCTTTGCCGCTTCTGAAGCAGCAACATATTCAGCTTCCGTTGTGGAGTCAGCTACGGTATTCTGCTTAGAGCTCTTCCAGCTCACCGCACCGCCATTTAGACAGAAGACATATCCAGACTGTGATCGGAAATCGTCTCTGTCCGTCTGAAAACTCGCATCGGTGAATCCATTCACCACAAGTTCATCACTATCTCCATACACAAGGAATTTGTCCTTAGTATGTCTCAAATACTTGAGAATATTCTTGACAGCTGTCCAGTGAGCTTCACCTGGATCAGATTGGTATCTACTCGTCATGCTTAACGCGTAAGCTACATCTGGACGAGTGCAGAGCATGGCATACATAATAGATCCTATTGCAGAGGCATAAGGAATCCTATTCATGCGTTCTCGCTCAGCAGGTGTCGCCGGACACTGCTTCTTGCAGAGACTCTTGCCATGAGACATTGGTATGAAGCCCTTCTTGGAATCGTGCATCCTGAATCTGTGCAACACCTTATCTATATAAGTGTCTTGGCACAATCCAATCAGCTTGTTAGTTCTATCTCTGTAGATTCTGATTCCAAGAATGTATGCGGCTTCTCCCATGTCTTTCATGGAAAAACAACTTCCTAGCCAAGTCTTAATAGACTGAAGCAACGGAACGTCATTACCGAGGAGGAGTATGTCATCGACATACAGTACAAGAAATGCAATTTTGCTCCCACTTGTCTTCTTGTATACACATGATTCTTCTTCGTTCTTGATGAAACCGAATTGTTTTACTGCTTCATCAAAACGAAGATTCCAACTCCGTGATGCTTGCTTCAACCCATAAATGGATTTATGAAGCTTGCATACCTTCCCAGCGTTTTTAGGATCGACAAAACCTTCAGGCTGTGTCATGTACACATCCTCTTCCAGAATACCATTCAGGAATGCGGTTTTGACATCCATCTGCCAAATCTCATAATCATAATGAGCAGCAATCGCTAGAAGAATCCGAATAGATTTAAGCATAGCTACTGGGGAATAGGTTTCATCATAGTCAATACCATGAATTTGTTTGAAACCTTTAGCCACCAATCTCGCTTTGTAAATCTGTACATTGCCATCCACGTCAATCTTCTTCTCGAAGATCCATTTACACTCAATAGCTTTTACACCACTAGGTAAATCGACCAAGGACCATACTTGGTTTTCTGACATGGATGTCATTTCGGATTTAGAGGCTCCAAGCCACTTTTCGGAGTCCGGGCCCATCATTGCTTCCGCAAAGGTCGCTGGTTCGTCACCTTCAATGATCATCAGATCATTTGAATTGGTTACGAGAAATCCATAGTATCTCTCGGGTTCGTGACGGATCCTTCCGGATCTGCGAACTTCAGGCTCCACAGGCGCCGGTTCCACAGAACTTTTTGGATCCAACTGCTGCTCTTCCTCAATAGGTTGAGCAGTCTCCTGTGCATCTTGAATTTCTTCGAGATGTACTTTACTCCCACTGTTTTTATTAGAGAGAAACTCCCTCTCAAGAAAAGAACAGTCCCGAGCAACAAATACTTTGTTCTCAGATTGGTTGTAAAAGTAGTATGCCTTGGTTTCCCTAGGATAACCAACGAAGTAGCATTTATCTGATTTGGGTGCAAGCTTGTCAGAGATTAAACGTTTGACATAAGCCTCACAACCCCAAATCCTCAGGAAAGACAGACTAGGAACATTCCCAGTCCACAGTTCATGTGGTGTCTTTGCCACTGATTTTGATGGCACCCTATTTAGTGTAAACGCAGACGTTTCTAGAGCGTATCCCCAAAAGGATAATGGAAGATTAGAATGACTCATCATAGACCGAACCATATCCAATAAAGTTCGATTTCTCCTCTCCGACACTCCATTCCATTGGGGTGTACCAGGAGGAGTGAGTTGTGAAACGATTCCACACTCGCTCAGATAGTCGCTGAATTCTTGGCTCAAGTATTCTCCTCCGCGATCCGATCGCAGAATCTTAATACTCTTGCCAAGTTGATTCTGTACTTCATTCTTGAATTCCTTGAATCTATCAAAGGATTCTGACTTGTGTCTCATCAAATAGACATAGCCATACCTACTGAAATCATCAGTAAAGGTAATGAAGTACTTAAAGTTTCCTCTGGCAGCAGTACTCATTGGCCCACATACATCAGTATGAACAAGGCCCAATAAATCACTGGCCCTTTCATTTGGTTTGTTGAAAGGGGCTCTAGCCATTTTGCCCACCAAACAAGACTCGCATTTCTCACATGATTCAAAATCAAATGAGCCCAGAATCCCATTTCGATGGAGCCTCTGGATGTGTTTCTCATTGATATGGCCCAAACGACAATGTCATAAGAAAGTCGGATTTTCGTCATTGGACTTAAACCTCTTTGTATTTATGTTAAAGACAGGCATTTCTTGGTTTAACAGATATAACCCATTATCTAATGGGGCGCTACCATAATAATTACCATCACGATTAAAAGAACAAACTTTATTCTTAACAGCAAAATCAAAACCTTCCAAATCCAAAACGGAAACTGAAATTATGTTTCTGCTAATCGCAGGTACATAGTAGCAATTATTCAAAATTAAAACCATGCCCGAAGGTAAAGACAACTCGTAGGTGCCTACGGCCAGTGCAGCAACCTTAGCTCCATTCCCGACTCGTAGCTCTACTTGTCCTTTCTTCAGCGTCCTACTGTTTCTTAGTGCCTGCACATCAGTACAAATATGAGCACCGCAGCCGGTATCCAATACCCACGAAGTAGAACGAGAAGATATAATACCAAGTTCGATAACATAAATACCTGAATCAGACGCGTCATACGTCTTCTTCAGCTTCTTGTAATCTTCCATGAACTTCTTGCAGTCTTTCTTCCAATGCCCCAACTGCTTGCAGTAGTTGCACTTATCCTCAGGAGAAGGCCCGGATTTGGGTTTCGGCTTGGGCTTGTCCTGACTTTCAGCCTGGACAACCTGGGCCTTACCCTTACCCTTCTTAGGTTTCTTAAACCTCTTATTCCCTTGTACCATCAGGACACTGGGAGTAGCCTTCTTGAGATTTGGTTCTGCTGTCTTCAGCATACCGTGCAACTCAGTCAATGTCTTAGTCATGTTTTGCATGTTGTAGTTCATAATGAACTGATCAAAACACGACGGCAATGACTGCAGAATCATGTCAGTGGCCAGCTCCTGGCTAATGGCACAGTCCAGTTTCCCCAGGTTATCAATGTAACCCATCATTTTAAGGACATGAGGACTTACTGGACTGTCCTTAGCCAGCTTGCAATCCATGAGAGATTTAACCGTCTGGTATCTCTCTGTGCGAGCTTGCTCCTGAAACAAAGCTTTCAGGCTGTTAATCATCTCAATGGGTGACAACACGTTCTCATATTGCTTCTGCAGCTCAGAGTTCATAGTCACCAGCATTAGACAATTAACATCTTTGACATTCGCTGAATGCTTATCCCAAGCATTCTTTTCTGTCTGCGGAGCATTGGAACGTGGCCTCTCGGTGAGAACTCTTTCAAGGACATATTCCTTGTTCTCTTGCCTGAGAACTATTCTCAGGTTCCGATACCATTCCAAGAAATTAGATCCATTTAGCTTGTCCTTCTCAAGGACGGATCTTAGTGAGAAAGTGTTGATGTGATTTGAGACAGACATAGCTGTAATTCAAATAAAAGGTAGATTTTAGTTATAAAGCACAAGGAATGAGAATTCTTATCTAATAAGAAAACTCGCATTGTATTCAAACTATGTTTCCTCATATGAATACAATGATCCAAGATCCTCAGATTACTAAAATTTGAGTGGGCGACTCGCCATTACTCAAGCTTTAGTTATCTAGGTAAGCAAATCATTGCTGATTGTACTCAGTACAACTCTTGGTCGTGAATAGGACAAACTATGTCCAATCCACTCTGATGTCTCTGGGCCCAGAACTTCTGACAGCCCAGTCAAGTATAACCAATCTTTTATCTGTCTTGTGATCACTGACAGTTGCACTGCAAGTCTGTCACTGACCACCTGCCTTACTCATTTTGCTGTGGATACCAAGGACTCCAAGGATACCCAACAACATCAGGAGTTTTTGACAGTAGACAAGATCGGGCAAGACATCAAGATCACTTGATATTTAGTTGAGGAAAAGAACTAATCTTATCTTGATTTATATTCACTATATATATATATCAAAATAATAATTTCTAATTAAAACATTTAGTTTTATTAAGTTTAGATTCATCTAATACTTCTGGGATTAAATTATTCTGGTTCATGCAAATTTGCGGTCAAACCAACAAGTCTGCGAACGTTGTGTCGATCGATGCCAACCATTGGTATCGATCGATGCAACTATATTTAAACCGTTCTTCGATAACCGATCAAACCGGATCGAATTTACTTAACCGATTCAATTCAATTGAACCAGTTCGGTTTAATGGTCCATGTCGATCGTCACACACTGTGTATCGATCGATATGACCAAACCAGAATCAATTTGGTTAATAAAATTAACCGAGCTAGATAACCGGTCCAATCCAATTGAACCGATCTACCTGATCGCATTGCCTGTGTCGACCGACACACCCAGTGTATCGATCGACGCAACACAATTACGGGTACTCGATCTCAGATCGAAACCCTAGAATTATTTACGGATTTTCGCTTTGTATCGACCGACACACGCTTTGTGTCGATCGATACTGTGCGATAAACCCTAAATTTTATTCGCGAGTTTTCGCTCTGTGTCGACCGACACACGCTTTGTGTCGATCGACACCCTGCGACAAACCCTAAAATTTTACATTTTGCGCCGCGGCGTGTCGACCGACACACGCTTTGTGTCGATCGACACAGTGCGTTTTCATCAATTCTTCGTCTTTTCAACAGGAACAAAACCAAGAATTATTCTATGAAAACACGATTTAGCAAGCAATATACAGATCAACAACATCAAGTTTCGATTTTATATTACCAGTTTCAATAGCTAAACCCTAAGCATGCTCTGATACCACTGTTGGATCCCGATGGATCTAGGGTTTGTTATATTGAAAAAGAACCAACCTCGTTCTTACCTTTGGCAGCGGAAGAAGATGGTGAACGAGATCAGTGGAGCAACGCAACGCTTTGCCTCTACCAGATACACACGCACGCTCGCTGGAAACGGGATGCTAGTGCCGGATCAATGGGATCGAAAGGTTCTGGTGTGTCTAGTGTTTCTGTCAAGAAAACTGGACGGCTCTCTCTGTTTAGGTCGAACTAAATACGTTTTATTCGACCTAAACGTGCTTAACGGGCCAGACTCAATTAAGCCATAACCCGAAAAGCCTGTTCGGAAAATCCGAACTGTGTCGACCGACACACAAGCTGTGTCGATCGACACAACACCTTAATATCGATTCTTATGTGTATTTCAATACACATAACATGATCATTGTCACAATGATCATTCCCATGTCGTAGCTTCCAGTTCGCTTAGGTGTGTGACCCTATAGGATCATATAATACTGGCAGTAAGTCCACGACCTACATATTGCAAGAGGCTTCTAGCAAAGCATTGCAAACGCCCAGTATCATACGAATGTCAGATCTCGACACACAACTATCACAGGAGTGAGTACAGGTGTGATTTCAGGACACTATCCCAACATCGGGAAGAAAAGATATCTCGGCGAAGCCCTACCTCTCCTCCATCGCAGCCACCGCCTCCAGAGATCAGATCTAGTCCTCCTCCGTCGTGTAGATTCGAAAGTAATCATGTAAACCCTTTTCAGATCTGAATTTCCTTAACTCGAGCACTAAAAACTTTGTATCTTTTTATCCTTAATGAATCTGGCATATCTGAGACCACCTACGTATTCAGCTCGACGAACCAAATCCATAGCCGTCAACCGCTCCTCCGTAGGCCATTGGACGAGCCCAAAATCTCCAGAAGAAGAGTCGTTAGATTTTCCACGTTCCGCCGGAGTTCCCCCACGCACCGCCGCCGTCTGCCACGCGCCGCCAGCGAGCGAGTCGACTCGGTCCGGCTGGGTTAACTGGGTTGACCGTTTCAGCCCGGTTCAATCTGGTTAGGTCTGGTTAACGTGGTTCGGTCCAATTTCCAATCAATTCTGGTTTAATCCGGTTTTCAATTTCAATTCTTGTTTTAGCCTGGTTCAATCCATTTTCTAGTTTAGTTTGGTTTAAGATTGGTTTATGGGCAATTGGGCTGGTTATGAATTGGGCCTGGTTAAGTCTGGGTTTGGGTTGGGTCTGGGTTGACCGGGTCAACTGGTTGACATTGTCCAAACCATTGACTTTTAGTCAACCAATTTCAAGTAGCCATAACTAGTCCATCTTTAACCCGATTCGGATGAAATGAAAGCATAATCCACTTTTTCTATCCTCCTCCCATATATGAATTCCGTTCGGGCATTTGGAGTTCGTAAATTGTAATTTTGCCCTTCTTTGGACAAGGTGATGACCGGTTGTGATATTTCCTTACTCTATTTCAATTCTGGGTGTGAGTCCTTCGTTAATACTGCCTTTCCTAGGTAGTCTAGGTTATTTATACATGTGTAATGTGAATGATTGCAGAACATAGAACTGTTAGGTTATCGCATAAACCAAAAATGTTGATTCTGCGTGACAGATATGGGTGGAGTAGCTGTGTGGTAGGCCCCGCGAGAGGGTGTTGTGTGCAGGGCGCGTAAGCCGGTAAAGGTAACATGTTCTTATCGTTGGAAGGGGGTTTTGGCGAGCCCCCTCAACTTGTTGGCTGAGGGCTAGGAATGTGAGCCTTCGGCCTGAGTAGGGTCTAGGAGTGTGAGAACTTGATACGATCAGAGTTTTAATCCCTAGATCT
Source organism: Orychophragmus violaceus (assembly GCA_030180135.1). Taxonomy (NCBI): domain Eukaryota; kingdom Viridiplantae; phylum Streptophyta; class Magnoliopsida; order Brassicales; family Brassicaceae; genus Orychophragmus; species Orychophragmus violaceus. Next base: position 92,506,769 of record CM058229.1, read on the forward strand.
ACACTGCAAGTGCACAGACGTGAACTAGTAGTATATAGGGTATCGAAATCCACAAAGACTCTAGATCTTACGATAGATTGTAGAATTGTCAAATTAAGCTAGGTGAGATTAATCAGAAAGTAAATAGCAAGCAAAAAGTAAATCAGTAGCGAGAGTAGTTTTGTAAGCAAGTACTAAAAGCGTCAAGTCTAGGGAGTTCTCAGGAAATCAGACAAGCAGATTAACTATCAGTCATGATCAAATTAAGTTCGGTTCTAGAACTCAAACACAAGATAGGACTAACCAACTTTCGTTGCGAGAATTCTCTAAGTCTAATTAGCAGAAACCCAAATTTCTGCAATTCCTAACAGATTAAACTAGTCTTATGTGCAAGTTTGATTTGTTCACAATTCAATTAAACCAAATTTCTTTGCAGATAATTAAATTGCTCAACCTAAATAGTTCAGATTATAAACCACACTTTCGTGTCAATTTATAAACCTAGAGTCTAGATTCTAAGTGATCAGGTTAGAAACTAGTATTAAGCACAATTCAGGTTGAAGAACAAATAAGTTATGAATCCTAAACTGATAAATTAATTTAACAAGTCATGAAAACCCTAATGAGAATCCCTAAACCTAACTATGAACCTACTCAGACATGATCAATGAAACACAAATCAATGAATAAATAGATATCATAAAAATCAAAGAGTAAGAGTAAAAGAGGTTTGAAATCTTCTCTCAGGAATACAAGAACGATCAGCCTCTCGGTCTCTCTCTCTCTAAAAAGGTAATAGTATGAAAGCCTATCTAAAACTAAACACCAAAAACCTAATTATAAAGGCCTAATCACGCTTGGGGTCTTTTTGAAAATACTGGAACTTTCTTGGGGCAAAACTGTAATTCTCCAAAGTCTTCATTAATGAGCTGGTGCAGAGGTGTGTCAATCGATGCCAATGATGCATCAATCGATGCTTGGGTCGTCCAGACTTGGTGAAATCAGATATCTCGGCTTAAGCTCCAAAACTTGCCCAAAATGCTCCACTATCTCCAATTATCCTCCAACGTGCATGTACCTAATAAACACCTGTAATGACTCTAAAGACACGACAAAAGACTCTAAAACACACTTATATCATGGCCTAAAACAGGTAAAAACCATGATATATCAACTCCCCCACACTTATCCTTTGCTTGCCCTCAAGAAAAACATCGAACTAGAATGTGGTGAAGAAGTTTGAAAACTTTCAGAAACTCTTTTCATCTTAGAAGCACAACACTCAGATTCCCCTTAGTAAGCCACATGAAAGATTTCACCTACAAGACATCAAGACCAACATATACTTCCCCCAAACATAGCAACTGTCCTGAGTAAACTCCACAATCAATCCAAAGCATTCAAATTCACCCTACTGACTTCTATAAGCTATTAAGTGCGGTCTCACCTAAGGATTATCGATCAAAGGGCACATGGATTCTTACTCTGTTAGCTCTAGACCACCATACTATCTTTTTCTGGTTCCTTTCTTCTCTTTTCCCTTCCTTAGCAACTGATTTTTCCCCATTGGGTATCATTTTTTTTATCAGTGCTCTTCCCGTTATGAGGTGTACTTTGGACACATTCCATGGATGCACATGAGGTAATACGGGTCTCTACCACTCCCGCGACCACTTCGGAGCTATTAACTCATCCTCAGTTTATTATTATTTTTTTTTACTTTACTTTAAAGAAGGGGAGAAGGGAACTTTACTCAGACATGTTTACAAGCTGTGTCAGAACTAACAGAGGAATCCGACTCAAGGTATACCAAGCCCTTAGGTGAGAAAATTAAGTCAAAATTAGGGGTGAAGTCAGTAAAGGATCCTTTGATACATGAATTGATATGGGTGTCCTCAGTAGGCTGATCTGCGTTGGGGTTTTCTAATAGTCATAGATTGATCCAGCAAGCTCATCCCAATGGTTACTTAAGTGTCTGCAAGTGTTGTTAACTTCTCAAAAATTCATTGTTTCCTACTTAAACTATTTTGACTTGATAAAACTGATTTTTTTTGACTGACTCTAAGAAAACAAAAAGCATGCGTCAGTAGCTACCTCCCCCACACTTGAAACACACTGTCCCCAGTGGTGTCAAGCTTAGGATCGGTAACAGAAGAAAATGTTAAAGGATGTATTGAATTCTGTCGGTTTTTACCTCTCTCGCACCTGCATCGATCATTACCCATAAATGCGACGATCGTTGCAAGGCGATTGCGATTTTGTGTCGATCATTGCTCAGGTCCGCAACGATCGCTGCAATGCGATTTTCGTGTTGTGACGATCGGCACACAAGACCGTGTCGATCGTTGCATTGCGATTTTCGTCAGTTCAGTCAGCAGCCATCAAGTTAGTGTGTGAGAAAATCTCAAATCTCAAACCTGAAAGCTGGAAAACATCGCAAACAAGCAAAATCAAAGCAACAGATAGTCTAGAGTCAAGTATAGCATCCCAAACATAAGTACCAACAAGAAAAGTCAAAAGAAAAGTGAAAAATGAAAAAAGAACCGATAGTCTGAAAATGGGACTCTGATCTCACTCTCAACTCATCATCTATGCCAGCATAACGATCACAACCACTCGAAGTACCGGGAGTCGGAGAGCGCTGTCGACGACGACGAGCAGGAATGGGCTGATGAACCTGTGGTTGTCTCCTGCAAGTGCAGCCACGCATGAACTCCCAAATGCTCCGTAGTATACCATCATGACGCTCTCTCCACTGACCCTCAGACATCTCGCTCTCTGGTACCGATGGAGCTGGATAAGGACCAATGTCAAATGTAGCCGGAGGCTCGGGTGCAGGCGCAGAAGAAGAAGAAGCCCGTGTAGAAGGCTTGCCTCGAGGATGAGCCATCGTAGGTACGCTGCGCCGATCGTTCCTAGGAGGATCGAAACTCAAAGCAGCCAATGTATCAATCCTGGTCAGACTGGCAGCAGGAAGCTCCACACCATGCTTCCGCTCGAGTGTGTCATAGTAGACCCAGATGCGTCTCTCCTTCAGCCAAGTAGCACTCTGCACGTGGGTCAAATCCATGAATACCTCTTTGTCATCACGCTCCATACCCTGCAAAGGGATCCTGCAGTGCTGAAAGATAGGAGTAAGCAAACTCCCTACTGTCTCAGTGCTCTTCCCATCTAATGCCTTCTTCGTCAATGAGCACAAGTGATGAGCAAACACAGCTCCTAAGTTTAGATCCCTAGTAGGATCTCTCAAGTCAGTACCAGCAAACAGCTCCTTCAACCCAATGAAAAGCACCTCAAGCTCATTCTTTCTCATCTTGTTTGCTTCGGCCTTGCATAGTAGCGTGTAACCCAAGATGCGTATCACATAACGCAGCACCGGATGCCTGGCCTGAATCTGCTTCGTAGTCCTCGAGTCATATGGTCCATTACAGAAATGGTCCCAAAAATGCTGCGCTTCCTGTCTATCCCACTCAAGAGCTGTAGCGCAACGTGTGGGCTCCACACTAAATCCATAGATACGGCAGATATCGAGAAATGAAATCCGATACGTGGCTCCCAGAAACCTGAAAGTAAAGATACCCCCTGAAGCTCTCTGGCAGTCCGGATCAGGATAGTAGACTCTGCAAGTAGCCAGCAACTGTCTAACTAGATCAGGGTAAAGTGGGTAGTACTTGATAGGTCTAGTTTTAATCCCTATTCTAACTGCAAGTGCACAGTGATGTAGTTGTAGTACTTAGGGCAACCAAATCTGCTCCAAATGTGCTTGTACCTAATAAATACCTGAAAAGACTCTAAAACATAATAATAGACTCGATAAATAAGATATATACCATGGTTAAAATCCCTAAAATCCATGGTATATCAGTACTGCATAGGCATCGTCCCCAAGCCAATGGCCTTAACTACTGTATGCACCTACCTATCAATGCCTAGGATCTTGCAGGTCCGATAATCAGCAAATTTGGTTGGCTGGACGTCCATATCCAACCGACTGTTGTAGAGCAACGTATCATAGTCATCCCAGTGCTCTGATATGATATCGTCCTGTTAATGAAATATGCATCCTTAACCAAATCCTTAGGCGCTTTGCCCCAATATTTATCTGTCGGAATCTTGGCTCCCTCTTCCTTAGGCCAAGGCCACTGTATGACATCACAGTCTCGCTGATACGGCTCAGGTAATGTCGAATCGCGCGTAAACCACTCGTCTGGTGGAGGAGTCTGATCCGCAGCAACTGGAGTAGATCTGCCGCGTTTACGAGGCTGTCTGCGAGGAGGCATCTGCAATCAAAGTCATAAGAACAATCCCACATAATCAGCATCATAAAGAACATCAATCCAAACAATATACGCAGCCAAATCACGTTTTAAATCTGTCAAATTCGCGCATCAGACAAGTCTCATCACAAAATGAATTTTTTCAGAAACTTGCAAAATTGAACGTGAAAACTACTTCCTAACCTTTATTCCACTGCCAATTACCCTAAACCAACATCTAATCATCACGGATTCAAGTTTAAGAAGCTAAAAATCAAACTTTTATACCTTAGGTTCGCTTCTGAAAAATCGAGATTAAGAGAACATACCTTAGTTTCGGCTCAAATTGATTAGAGATATGGATAAAGCTTGAAAATCAAGTAGGTTAGAGCTTTGAATCGTTAAAATCGATCAAGAAATGCATGAGAAATCGAAAAGGGAAAATCGGCTAGGGTTTATCGCGAGAAAGAAATGAAGAAGAAGAAAGAAGAAAGAAGGATTAATCGGGACTTACCTGCACGTGTTTGCAACGACCGTTGCACTAAGTGCATCGATCGTTGCATTTTCGCGATTGGTCCAACCGAAATTGAACCAATCGATTTTCGGTTTAGAGCTCGTATACCGCCGATTTGCAATTTAGACCAGCTGTGTCGACCGTTGCACAAGACCGCAATGATCGTCACATAGCGACTTCATCTCCTCGTCATATCTCCCTGCAGCGATCGATGCACAGGACCACAACGATCGCTGCAAGGCGATTCTTCTTCGTTAAATCACCCTGCATCAATCGTCGTAACAAGTGCAACGATCGACGCAGATCTTCAGACTCGTATTCTGCAGTGAAAACACACCAAAAACAAAAACAAAAACAAAAAGTAAAATCCTAAGAAAAAAAACCAAAAAGAATATGTACAAACCAAACAGTGGGTTGTCTCCCACTCATCGCTTGTTTAAGGTCATTAGCTTGACCGAACGAACTAGATTAGGCTCCTGGAGATTTCGACAGCGACTGTGAGTGCCTCTGAGAAAGTCTCCTCATCCAAGGTGGAGAGTAAGCATTGTCAGTGTGAGATCGTCCAAGGAACGAAGGGATGCGATATCCTCCTGCGTTCACAGCAGTAAGGTTAGTAGAACTGAGCTTGGAAGACGCGTACCTTTGCTTTGGTGAGCTTCTGATGTCAAGAGCTTTCTGCTTAGAAACAGTTTCAAGCTCTGAAGATGTTAGAGTGGAATCTGCAGAAACTACCATCTTCTCCTTTCCAGGATCAGAAACTAAAGTCTCACTCTTCTGCGCTTCCTGTCCATCCTCAATTCTAAAGGTTTGACCATCAATCTATGGCTTGCGTAGCATATCCATCTCGAAGTGTAGAGGCTCATCTCCTAGATGGAGATTAATCAGACCATGCCTCACATCAATATTTGCATCAGCTGTGGCCAAGAAAGGTCTTCCCAGTATTAAAGAATCATCCGGCTCACTATCGTACTTATGTAGGATTATGTGTGTTCATGGTTTAATTCATCAGATTACAACCTGGCACATAATCAACTAGGATCTAGGTGATTTGCAGTTGAATCATAAACATATCAGAATCATTACCTTTTGATTGCAGCGGATTGATCAAATGAATGAAGAGATCACCGAGAGCTGATGATAACCGGCTCCTCCTAGGTATCCACACTCTTACAAGCTACTGGATCAGGCTGCTAGACCAAGCTGGAACTACAGAGAGAGAGAGGACGGCCAGACCTAATAAAATCGCAGAAGACTGGTGTTTCTGGCGCCTCCTCTCTTCCTTATATGGGCCCAAGTGATTAAACTAATGGCCTATTAGGCTTTTGGGCCCAAGACCCAAATCAGACAAAATAACTGTATTTTGTCTGGCCCAATTCTCTGTACAAATACAGTAAATGCCTTGCATCTTACCGTATTAATTCCATTTAACTTTCCCGTTAGCTATGGTGTGTGACCCTTTGGGATCATACAATACTGGTAATAAGTCCTAAACTTATAGATCAAGAGCGGACTCTAGCAAGTCATCATAATCACCCAGTATTTATGACTTATGTCTGATCTCGACACTTATCATACTTTCTAGAGATAGTACAGTAGATTTCAGGACATTCCTAACAATCTCCCACTTGTACTGGAATTCTACATTCCCTAATCCTTTTGTCTCAATATCTCGATCTGGCATAAGGCAAGATGCGTGTCATCCTTATATAGCCAGACCATGTTCATCGGACCAGATTTGATACTGACAATGCAAACGACTTGGGCAAGTCCGTTTGGGAGTGGCCACTCTCTTACCAGCTATCAAGTCTCCGATTGGCCTAGAGATATTACCTCCGTTAAACGGCAGGGACAAATCCCATCTTGTTCCATCACTATGAACTACACACTTTATAATACACCCAACCAAGGTCCTTATAGCTCCCAGTTACGAAACAGCGTTAGACAATGATCAAAGCGCATCACTCCATGTGCAGCCACATGCATGCGAACTCAGGTTTAAGGACTATACTCTATTGTCGTATATGAGAACCTCTTATGACACAGATATTAATATCTTGTAGAGTTCTCATCAGCGAGCCATGTCCGGTCATATGCTCCCCTACATATACCTATGTGTCGACTTTGATGCCGCGCATCTATGACCCCTCGAAACTTGGTCATAAGTCTCAACACAATCTAGTCTCAAGTGGTTGTTGGTGTTCCAATTTCAACAACCTTCGACTATGGACACTATGATTTATGTCATTTCGTTAAATATGGGGTTTCAGGATCAAGTCTACTCATGTACTTCGATGGCCCATATATAATGACATGAATCATTTTGGAACGATTATTCATATCACAGTTAAAATAATCCAGAAATCATAAATTTCATAAACATAAAATATTATGTTTACATGAACCTTTCAAAACAACTAAATAAAGCCCTTTACAAACTTCCACTGAAATTAAGACTACATCTTAATTCGTTGAAACTTGCTGATCTACTTAACACCTCTGTCATTTATCTCACGGAATAGGTTATACCTACCCTCAAGGTGTTTGGACCTCTGATGTGCAGCTAGCCTCATCTATGCTGGGAATCACATCAAGTTCAGTGATGAACTCTTCTTTCCAAACAACCTCTTTCGCCGCCTCCCAAGCTGCAAAATGTTCAGCTTAAGTCATGGAGTCAGCAACAGTGCCTTGCACCGCCAGACAGACACAAGATATAACCGGACTGTGACCGGAAATCATCTTTGTCTGTTGGTAACTTGCCTTTCAGACTCTACCGACTTGTAGCACCTCACTTTCTCCGTAAATCAAGAACTTATCCTAAGTATTTTCCAAATACTTGAGGATATTCATTACGTCTATCCAGTGATTCTTTGCTGGATTTGACTGGTCTTTACTTGTCTTGCTTAACATTAAAGCAACATCAAAACAAGTACGTGTCATGGCATACATGATAGATCCAATTGCCGACGCATATGGAATCTCATCCATGCATTCAAGCTCAGCAGTTATCGTAGGACACTGTTTCTTGCTTAACGTAATGCCATGTGACATTGGCATAAAACCCTTCTTGGAATGCTGAAAACGTGTAGGACTTTGTCAATATAAGAATCCTGACTTTGTCCTATCAGCTCTTTTGGATCTCTATCTTTAGATCCAAAATCCAAGAACTTACGTGGCTTTACCCATATCAATCATAAAACTAACTCCCAAGCCAGTCGTTTACCGACTGCAGCATTGGAACGTTATTTCCGAGAATCAGTATGTCTTCGACATACACTATGAGAAATGCAACATCGCTCCCACTTATCTATTAGTAAACGCACAGTTCCATCTCGTTCCTGTTCAAGTCAAAACCTTGACTACTTCAACAGAACGAAGATTCCAACTCCGATATGTTTGCTTCTATCCATGAATGGATCGATGAAGCTAACTTACATACAGTATAATTTTTCGGAGTCCGGGCTCACTTTCGCTTCTGTGAATTTCGCAGGTTCGTCACTTTCATTGATCATCAGATCATGGCAACTAATCACGAGAAATCACTCTCGGATTAGTGACGGATTCATTCAGATCTGCGAACTTCAGGCTCTACAGGTGTAGATTCTACAGAAATCTGTAAATCCATCCGCTGCTCTCCCTCAACAGGTTGAGCAGCCTCCTGTATTTCTCGAATTTCTTCGAGTTATACTTTTACTCCCACTGTTCTTCTTGGAAAACTTTCCTTTTAGAAAACAGAATTCCGAACAACCTAACTTCGTTTTCGGAATGGACGTAAAAAAAGTAACAAGCCTTGGTTTCCCTAGGACAACCAGCGAAATAGCTCAACTACAAATACTCAGTAAAGACGAATTTGGATCATTTCCAGTCCACATTTATGTGGTGTCTTTCAACTGATATTGGTGGAACTATTTCAGCGTAAACTTAGATATTTCTAGAGCGTTATTCATAAAGAATATCATGGAAGATTCGTGTGACTCATCTTTAATCATTTCTAATAAGATCTGATTCTTTCTCACAGAAACACCTCAAGGTTTTCAGGAGAAATGAGCTGTGAAACGACTTCACACTCATTCAGATGATCACACCATCAATGACTGAAGTATTGAGACTCGTGATCTAATCCAGAGTCTCAATACTTCTGTCACTCAGATTCTATACCTCATTCTGGAACTCTTTCGACCATTTCAAAGAATTCCGACTCGTGTCTCATCAAATGAACACAGTCATACTCACTGAAGTAATCAGTAAATATAATGAAGTACAGGAAATTTTCTCTGGCATTGCTGCTCATCGGGCCACATACATGAGTATGTTCAAGGTCCAATAAGCCTTTGGGCCTTTCTCTAGCTCGGCTAAGATGGGCCCTTTGTCTTTTGGTCTAGTAAGCAGAATTCAAGTCTCATAAGATATCCGATCAAATGAGCCCAAAAGTCCATAACTATGGGATTTCTGAATCCGACTCACTCTATGTGACCAAAACATTTACGCCAAGAAAAATCAGGTTTAATTCATCAGATTTAAACCAATTCGGTATTTATGTTACATTTAGGCACTCTTTGGTTTAAGATATAAAACCCATTCCTTGAATAGGGTGCTACAATTAATATTTCATTGAGATCAAAAGAACAAAACTTGTCTTTTATCAAAATGAAAAACATTCAAATTCTTACAAGAAAATGAAAGACAACTCTGCTTAAAGCAGGTACATTGTAGCAATTACTTAATACAAAACCAAGCCTCAAAGGCATCTACAAGTGAAAACCCTACGGCTGAGGCAGCATCCATAGCTCCTTCCAGACATGCAGTTCCACTTGCCCTTCCTTCAACGTTCTACTGTTGCTTAGGCTCTGCATATTATAACAAATATCAGTGCCACAACCAGTATCCAATACCTATAAGGTAGAACTTGAAGTAATAACATGAATACCTGAGGAAGTAGTCTCATACATCAACTTCAACTCCTCATAATCTTCCATGAATTTAATGCAATCTCTCTTCCAATGCCCAGTCTCTTTACAGTAGCAGCACTTACCAACGTAAGATGTATCTGACTCGGGCTCAGAAGACACACGCTTGCCATGATTCAAAATCTGGACAACTTTGTCTTTACCCTTGTCAGCATTAGGTTTAGTAAACCTACCCTTCTCCATTATGAGATTATACAGGGTACTCTTCACGTTTGGCTCAACTGTCTTGAGCATATCATGCAGTTCAGTCAGCGTCTTCGTTAAGCCTTTCTTGATATAGTTCCTTTTGAACTTATCATAGCTTGACGGCAGTGACTGCAGAATGATCTCAGTTGCCAATTCTTGGCTAACTGGATAGTCCAGTTTCCTCAGGTTATCAATGTAACCCATCATTTTACTGACATGAGGACTCACTGGATGATCATTTGGTAGCTTGCAGCTAGTGAGAGACTTAACCAACTGGTATCTCTCCACTCTTACCTGCTCCTGAAATTTCAATTTCAGGCTGCTGATCATCTCTATTGGCGACTCCATGTTCTCATATTGCTTCAGCAAATCTGAGTCCATGGTAGCCAATATCAGACCACGCACATCTACCGCATCATTATAATGCTTATTCCAAGCATCATATACTGCATGAGAGGCATTGGACCCGATCCTCTCGGGGAGAGCTCTCTCAAGGACATAGTCCTTTCTCTCCTGCCTGAGGACTAGCCTCAGGTTCCGCGACCAAGTCAAGAAATTTGATCCGTTCAGTTTGTCCATCTCAAGGACAGACCGGATCGAGAAAGTGTTTTGATTGTTTGTGCTAGTCATAACTGAAATTTAGAGATAAATAGAGTTTTAGTTATTCAGTTCATAAAAGAGTAATCTTAATAACTTATAAGAAAACTCGCATTGCATTCAAAATTTCTTTGTTTAACCTCATAAGAATGCAATGATTCCGAGACCCATGTTCAACTAAAACCAAAGTGGGCCACTGGCCGTCACCCGGAATTAGCTTTACTTGGTAAGCATACACACAGCTAGTTATATTCATATAACTCTCGGTTGTGGATTGGGCCCAAGGCCCAATTCACCAGATGTCTCAAGGCCCGGGACTCCCGATGGCCCAGTCAAGGAAACCAATCTCTTACAGCCAAATAATCACTAAAGTCTGGGACTCCCAATGAAATTAGTGACTATATACTACTTTACTTACGCAAAAACAGACACCTCACACTGTAAGCCATATCTGTAATTGAATAAGCATTAAGTAGCTGACAAGATTGGGCAAGACATCCAAGCTTGATATTGGTTTTGAGGATTTTAGGTTTTCTTTCCAAAAATAGAAGATTACTATTTTGGGAAACTTTCCAATTCAGGTAACTTACTAAATATTTAGAAATTTCTTAACATGCCAAAATTAGAAACTTCTAATCAAAGAAACTTTCTAATTTAATGTTTTATTAAAGTTTTCGGTTGGGTCACAAATTATAGGCCCAATTCTTGGCCCAAGACCACATTATTCCAATTGGCCCAATTTGACATAACCGAGTCGGTTCATTAATTCTGGTCCGAGACCAAATTAACTACTAAATCCAACTGGTTATTTACTAAACCAGACCAGCTCTAAATTATTTGGTCCAACCAAATCAAACTTAGACCAGCCTTCGGTTTAGGTTAAAATTCAATTTTGAATTTAAATCCGGTTTAACCAGAAATTAAATAATACCAATTGTATTAAATAATTTCCAGCAAACCGCGATTTGGGTTAACCGCTTGAACCACCAATTAAATTGGATCGGTTCGGTTAAGTCCAAAATAAGGAAGAAATAGATTGGTCTAACCAATCAATTTTAGCTGATTTTGACCTAACTTGCGGGATAAGGCAAAACCAACGACGAACCGCAATGGCCCAATGGCACGATCGGTTCGCGTCTCGGGTTAGGTGGGACGAACCGCGAGGCTCGGCTTAACCGAATGGCTACTCGCGGGTCGTGATGCTCTCTCGCCGGATGCTCGCGTCAAACTCGACTGATCGGATCAGCACATACGATGTGCCCGATCGATACACGCGACCATCCCGAAACCGTCACGCATACTATCACGATCCATCCGGATCGATATGCGAACGAGCCAGCCGGGAGAGCTGATGCGCTGAACCCGACCCGGCAGTCGATCGTGATACGATCATAACGATCGATACACGCATCGATCCCGCGATCGGTTTGTGCATCCGGACATGCGATCGTTCCGACGCATCACAGTCCGACGCATGCCGATCATCGGATCCGGCTTATGCGATTTTGGTTTGTTAGGTTTTCTAAAGTTTTCTTAATCAAATTTACATTCAAATTCGATTTTATAAACATTAAAACAACCTAAAAGATCCAAACATGCAAAACCTAACGACCTAGGCTTTGATACCACTGTAGGATTATGTGTGTTCATGGTTTAATTCATCAGATTACAACCTGGCACATAATCAACTAGGATCTAGGTGATTTGCAGTTGAATCATAAACAGATCAGAATCATTACCTTTTGATTGCAGCGGATTGATCAAAGGAATGAAGAGATCACCGAGAGCTGATGATAACCGGCTCCTCCTAGGTATCCACACTCTTACAAGCTACTGGATCAGGCTGCTAGACCAAGCTGGAACTACAGAGAGAGAGAGGACGGCCAGACCTAATAAAATCGCAGAAGACTGGTGTTTCTGGCGCCTCCTCTCTTCCTTATATGGGCCCAAGTGATTAAACTAATGGCCTATTAGGCTTTTGGGCCCAAGACCCAAATCAGACAAAATAACTGTATTTTGTCTGGCCCAATTCTCTGTACAAATACAGTAAATGCCTTGCATCTTACCGTATTAATTCCATTTAACTTTCCCGTTAGCTATGGTGTGTGACCCTTTGGGATCATACAATACTGGTAATAAGTCCTAAAATTATAGATCAAGAGCGGACTCTAGCAAGTTATCATAATCACCCAGTATTTATGACTTATGTCTGATCTCGACCCTTATCATACTTTCTAGAGATAGTACAGTAGATTTCAGGACATTCCCAACAACTTAAGCACCACAAAATATGTCAGAACTGTTGGAATTATGTCCAGTAATCTCTGTACTGTCTCTAGAAAGTAAGAGTATGTCAATGATCAGACATAAGTCATATAATACTGGGGGTCATGATGGCTTGCTAGAGTCCGCTCATGATCTATAAGTCTTGGACTTATTGCTTTTATTATATGATCCCATATGGGTCACACGCCTAAGCTAACAGGAAAATGTGTAGGAACGGTTTAGCAGAAGTACGGTAAAAGTGCTAGGCATTTACTGTACTTAGAGAGACGAAAGGGCCTGATTAAATCTAAAGGATTTAATCAAACTGAGAATTGGGCCCAAAAGCCCATAAGAACTGGACAAGGGTTTTAATAATAAAACTTGCCCTAGCTCTTATTTTCTGAGCTACTTTTGCGCCTCCCTCTCTCTCTTTTTGCGCCTCTCTCCTCTTGGTCTAGCAGCCAATTTCCTGTGCGTGCGTGTGTGAGCCTTTGGAGGAGCTATCTCTTGGTGGTTCTGCTGATCTCTGACCCGTACCTCCTCTTTCCGCTGCAAAACAAGGTAACAGGTGAGATCCTTTATGATTCTGCAAGAGAACCTAGATCTGGCATGTTTAGGTGAGTTTAATCTGAAGAATTGAATCAGGATTAACACTAAACAATCCTTCAGTGGTATCAGAGCCATTGGTTCTGTTAGGATTTCTTGTTTAGAATCAAGTTTAGGTTGTTTAGAAGTGTTTGAATCAATCTATTGACAAGAAAAACACTTAAGAAACAAAGAATTAAAACCTAAACTAAATAGAAATCGCATGATCCAATCTATATTGAATTGGTATGCGTCGGAGTGTTGATCGCCAAAGGATCACACGTCCGGATCATGTCGCGTCATCCGATCATGGATCGGTATGCGCGAGAGATGGACCGCGATGATGAACCGATCGGAACGGCCGATCGCATGGATCGATCACGGATCGATGTCATGGATCGACAGCGATCGCGTCATGATCGCACAACCCGAGCTCGTCTCCCGTCCCGTCCCGTCTCTGTCGCGTCTCGACCCGACCATCGTCCCGATCGCTCGTCCCGATCGTCCCGTCCGGCTTCACGTGCGGCTGTCCCGATCGTTCACTCGATCGTGTGAAGCTAGGGCAGACGTGATCGTGAACGGTTCACGTCCAATCGATCGGTTCGGTTTGTTTGACGGTTCAGTTTAAAACTTGATTAAAATTAATCGTCACGGTTTAATAAACAGACTTAATAAAATTTATTAAGTTCTGGTTAAACCGGGATAAGAAATCCAAAGTCGAAAAATTGGATTTAGTGCCTAAACCAGTGGTTTTCTAATTTGATTTGGTTGGACCAAATAAATTGAGAAAATCGGGTTTAGTAAATAACCGGTTGACAATTGTGGTCATCGTAGTAATTAATTTTGGTTAGACCAATTTTAATGAACCAGACCGGTTATGTCATTTAATTGGGCAATTGGGTTATGTCTTGGACATGGACCAATTCTTGGGCCTCGAGCCAAGAAGTTAAAACAATTGGGCCAATTATTTGAGTCTTTTCTTCAGATTTAATTTAAAATTTATTTAAATAAAATTTAAAAATCGATTTTAAATTAATCTGTTTTCAAAATCTGAAATTAGAAAGTTTCTTAAATTAGAAGTTTCTAGATTTGCATGTTTTGGATTTTAGGAAATTTCTATATTTAGAAAGTTTCCAATTTTAGGAAGTTTCCAATTTTAGAAAGTTTCCAAAAGTAGTAGGTTTCCAAAAATGGAAAGTTTCCAAAATAGTAATCTTCTATTTTGGGAATGAAATTTTAAAATAAACCTACAAACCTCAAACAATATCAAGCGTTGGATGTCTTGTCCAGTCTATGTCAGCTGTCGAAGCCCATTCAATTGTACTCATGGCCTTACAGTGTGAGGGTGTCTACTTTTGCGTGGGTAAGACGGTTTGTGATTCATAAATGTCATTGGGAGTCCCAGACACTAGTGATTACATGACTGTATAGTCTGGTTTTCTTGACTAGGCCATCGGGAGTCCCGGGCCTTGAGACATCAGAGTGGATTGGGCCTCGGGCCCAGATTCACAACCAAGAATTATATCACGGATATAATTAGCCGAGATAGGGCTTACCGATATAAGCTAAGGTTGGGTGACGGCCAGTGGCCCACTCTGATCTTAGTTATATGTGGATCTTGGAATCATTATGTTCTTTTGAGGATAACTAATGTTATTGAATATAATGCGAGATTAATCATATTAAATATAATACGAGATTAATCATTTTGAACATATTAACTAAAATCCTTTTATCTTATATTTCAGCTATGACTACTACAAGCACTCAAAACACATTCTCAATCCGGTCTGTTCTCGAGAAGGAGAAGCTGACTGGAACGAACTTCCTGACGTGGTCAAGGAACTTGAGGCTGGTCCTCAAGCAGGAGAAGAAGGATTATGTCCTTCGTGATCCCCTCCCCGAGAGGCCTCCTAACAATGCCGCCAGGACTCTGCATAATGCTTGGGAAAAGCATTCGTCAGATGAAAATGATGTCTATTGCCTGATGTTGGCGACCATGACTGCTGAGCTGCAAATGCAGTTCGAGAGTGTGTTGTCGCCCATCGAGATAATGGCAAGCCTGAAATCCCTTTTTCAGGAGCAGGCAAGGACTGAGAGGTTCCAGACAGTTAAGAACCTCTTAGACTGTAAGTTGGCTGCAAATGCGGCAGTGAGTCCTCATGTCTTGAAGATGATGGGTTATCTCGATCATCTTCAGAAACTCGACTGCCCTATCAGCCAGGAACTTGCCTGCGACATCGTTCTGCAGTCTTTACCTGCAAGCTATGATCAGTTCATCCTGAACTTCAATATGCATGGCTTGAGTAAGACATTGCCTGAGCTTCACGGAATGCTCAAGACTGCAGAGCCCAACTTGAGGAAAGCCAAGGACCCCAATGTGCTTATGGTGCAAAAGGGCAAGGGCTTTAAGAAATCCTCTGCCAAGGACAAGGGAAAGGCTAAGGCTGTTCAAGTCTCGGACAAGGACACGCCAAAGCCCAAGCCCAAATCCAAGGCTGGGCCTACTGACATCTGCAGGTTCTGTAAAGAACCAGGGCATTGGAGGAGAGAATGTAAGAAATTCCAGGAAGGTCTAAAGGAATTAAAGAAGAAGACTCTGGAGACTTCTTCATCAGGTATTTTTGTTATAGAAGTTAATACAACTACTTCTGATAATACCTCATGGGTTATGGATACTGGTTGTGGGGCTCATATTTGTACTAATATGCAGGCACTCAGCAACAGTAGGAGGCTGAAGCAAGGACAAGTGGAGCTACGAGTTGGGAATGGAGTGAAAGTTCCTGCACTAGCTGTAGGCACATACTTGTTGTCTTTACCTTCGGGATTGGTTTTAGAACTCAATAATTGTTATTTTGTACCTGCGATAAGCAGAAATATTATTTCAATTTCTTTGTTGGATTTGGAAGGTTATGATTTTTCAGTTAAGAATAAATTATGTTCCTTCAATCGCAACAATTTGTTCTATGGTTGTGCCCCTCTTACGAATGGGCTTTACATACTTGATCAATCCGCACCAATTTATAACATTGATACCAAACGGTTCAAACCTAATAAGGAGAACCGAACGTTTCTATGGCATTGTCGTTTAGGGCACATCAGCGAGAAACGCATCAAGAGGCTCCATTCGAATGGACTTCTTGGCTCATTTGACTTTGAGTCATGTGAGAAATGCGAATCCTGCATGATGGGCAAAATGACACGGGCCCCCTTTAATAAACCTAACGAGAGGGCCAGTGACTTATTGGGCTTGATACACACTGATGTGTGTGGCCCAATGTCCACAAATGCAAGAGGAAACTATCAGTACTTCATTACCTTCACTGATGATTTCAGTAGGTATGGATATGTTTATTTGATGAAACATAAGTCTGAATCGTTTGAGAAATTCAGAGAATTCCAAAATGAAGTACAGAACCAACTTGGCAAAAGCATTAAGGCTCTTCGGTCCGACCGAGGAGGAGAATACTTAAGCCAAGAATTCAGTGATCATCTGAGAGAGTGTGGGATCGTATCCCAACTCACTCCTCCTGGAACACCACAATGGAATGGTGTGTCTGAGAGGAGAAATCGGACCTTATTGGATATGGTTCGATCTATGATGAGTCACACAGACCTTCCAATATCCCTTTGGGGATATGCTCTGCTAACAGCAGTGTTCACTCTAAATAGAGCGCCATCAAAAGCAGTAGCAAAGACACCATATGAATTATGGACTGGAGTAGCTCCAGTGCTGTCTTATCTAAGAATTTGGGGTTGTGAAGCCTATGTCAAGAGATTGATCTCTGACAAGCTTACACCAAAGTCTGATAAATGCTACTTCATTGGTTATCCGAAGGAAACCAAGGCTTATTACTTCTACCTGCGTTCCGAGAACAAGATTTTTGTTGCCCGGGATTGTAACTTTCTTGAGAGGGAGTTTCTCTCTAAGAAAGACAGTGGGAGTAAGGTATTGCTTGAAGAAATTCAAGATGAACAGGATACTGCTCAACCTAATGAGGAAGAGCAGCAGGAGGACCTACAAGAAATTGTAGAGCCTGAACCTGTAGTATCTGAAGTTCGAAGATCCGGGAGGATCCGTCACGAACCCGAGAGATATCAAGGATTCCTCGTGACTAACTGTCATGATCTTCTGATCATTGATGGTGATAAACCATCGAAGTTCAATCAAGCCATGATGGGCCCAGATTCCTCTAAGTGGCGTAAAGCCACTGATTCCGAAATGGACTCCATGTCGGTCAACCAAGTGTTTTCGTTGGTTGACTTACCCGCTGGTGTAAAAGCCATCGAGTGCAAATGGATCTTCAAGAAGAAGATTGACGTGGATGGAAATGTCCAGATTTATAAAGCCAGGTTGGTGGCAAAAGGTTTCAGACAAGTTCACGGTGTGGATTATGATGAAACCTATTCCCCAGTGGCTATGATGAAATCTATTCGGATTCTACTAGCAACTGCAGCTTTTCATGATTATGAAATTTGGCAGATGGACGTAAAAACCGCCTTCCTGAATGGTATTCTGGAAGAGGATGTGTATATGACACAACCTGACGGTTACATAGATCCAAAGAATGCTGGGAAAGTATGCAAGCTTCATAAATCCATTTATGGATTGAAGCAAGCATCGAGGAGCTGGAATCTTCGTTTTGATGAAGCGATCAAGCAATTTGACTTCATCAGAAACGAAGAAGAACAATGCGTGTATAAGAAAACTAGTGGGAGCAAGATAGTATTTCTTATTCTGTATGTCGATGACATACTGCTTCTCGGAAACGACGTTCCAATGCTGAAGTCGGTAAAGGACTGGCTTGGAAGTTGTTTTTCCATGAAAGACATGGGTGAAGCCGCATACGTTCTTGGAATCAGGATCTACCGGGATAGATCTAGAAGGCTGATAGGCTTGTGTCAAGATTCATACATTGACAAAGTCCTACAAAGATTCAGCATGAAAGATTCCAAGAAGGGCTTCACGCCAATGGTACATGGCACAACGCTAAGCAAGAAGCAGAGCCCTACGACGGCTGCTGAGCTTGAGCGCATGAAGAATATTCCTTATGCATCTGCAATAGGATCTATCATGTATGCCATGATCTGTACTCGTCCTGATGTTGCTTATGCATTGAGCATGACGAGTAGATACCAGTCAAATCCAGGTGAAAACCATTGGATTGCCGTCAAGAATATCCTGAAGTATCTAAGACATACTAAGGACAAGTTCTTGGTATACGGTGGAAGTGATGTGCTTGAAGTCAGTGGATTCACGGACGCAAGTTTCCAGACAGACCAAGATGATTTCCGGTCACAGTCCGGTTATATCTTTTGTCTGAATGGCGGTGCAATCAGTTGGAGAAGCTCCAAGCAAGACACCGTTGCTGATTCCACTACAGAAGCTGAATATATCGCCGCTTCGGAAGCAGCGAAGGAAGCTGTTTGGATACGAAAGTTCATTATTGAACTAGGTGTGATACCAAATGCGGCTGAGCCTCTGGCACTGTTTTGTGATAACAATGGTGCTATTGCTCAGGCAAAGGAACCAAGATCACACCAGAAATCCAAGCATGTACTAAGAAGATTTCACTTGATACGTGACATCATTAATAGAAAGGAAGTCAAGATCAGCCGAGTTCAGACAGATGATAACGTCGCTGATCCATTGACAAAGCCACTCCCAAGGCCTAAGCTCGAGTTCCTGACTGAAGCTGTAGGCATTAGAGACATTGAAATGTAATCTAAATTTGAGTGGGAGTTTGAGGGCTTTATTTAGTTATTGATATGTTCTTGTAAAACATTTGAGATGTTTAATAATAAAATTATTATTTCAGGATTATTTTAACTGTGATGAAATAATCGTTCCAAAATGATATGAACCATTTTATAGGTCATCGAAGTAAGTGACTTGATCTTGAGTCATCAAAGTCATTTAGCTTGATCATGAGACCCTATATTTGATAGATGGCTTATATCATCTTGTCCCTAGTCGAAGGTTGTTGAAATTGGAACACCAACAACCGTGTGAGACTAGATTGGTATGTGACTTATGACAAAGTCTCAGGATGTCATAGATGCACGGCATCAAAGTCAATACATAGGTGTATGTTGGGGTACATACGACCGGACAAGACCCGATTATAAGAACTCTTCAGGATATTTATATCTGTGTCATAAGAGATTCTTACTACGACTATAGAGTATAGTCCTTAGACCTGAGTTCGCATGCATGTGACTGCACATGAACTAATGCGCTTTGATCATTGTCTAATGCTGTCGTTAAGCGATAGTTATAAGGACCTTGATTGGGTGTATTATGAAATGAGTAGTTTACAGTGATGGAACAAGACGGGATTTGTCCCTCCAATATAAATGGAGTGAATATCTCTAGGCCAATCGGAGATTTGAATACTGGAAAATGCATGGCCATGCTCAAACGGACTTTCCCGAGTCGTTTGGATTGTCAGTATCAAATCAGAGTCCGATGAACAAGATTAGGCTTTATAAGGATGACACTAATCTTGCCTTATGACTAATCGAGATATTGAGACAAAAGGATTATGAATACAGAGATTCCAGTTCAAGTGGGAGATTGTTGGAATTATGTCCAGTAATCTCTGTACTGTCTCTAGAAAGTAAGAGTATGTCAATGATCAGACATAAGTCATATAATACTGGGGGTCATGATGGCTTGCTAGAGTCCGCTCATGATCTATAAGTCTTGGACTTATTGCTTTTATTATATGATCCCATATGGGTCACACGCCTAAGCTAACAGGAAAATGTGTAGGAACGGTTTAGCAGAAGTACGGTAAAAGTGCTAGGCATTTACTGTACTTAGAGAGACGAAAGGGCCTGATTAAATCTAAAGGATTTAATCAAACTGAGAATTGGGCCCAAAAGCCCATAAGAACTGGACAAGGGTTTTAATAATAAAACTTGCCCTAGCTCTTATTTTCTGAGCTACTTTTGCGCCTCCCTCTCTCTCTTTTTGCGCCTCTCTCCTCTTGGTCTAGCAGCCAATTTCCTGTGCGTGCGTGTGTGAGCCTTTGGAGGAGCTATCTCTTGGTGGTTCTGCTGATCTCTGACCCGTACCTCCTCTTTCCGCTGCAAAACAAGGTAACAGGTGAGATCCTTTATGATTCTGCAAGAGAACCTAGATCTGGCATGTTTAGGTGAGTTTAATCTGAAGAATTGAATCAGGATTAACACTAAACAATCCTTCAAGAACTAGGTAGTTTCCAACTCTCACTGGGACATCCTAAAGAACTCCTTCTGGAATCCTTATTGACTGATAAGCTAGGACAAGAGAGGTCCTAGTGGGTGAAAAATCTGTCATTCCCAGCTTCTCTGCCACAGAGTATGGCATGAGATTTCCAGCAGCTCCTAAGTCACACAAGGAACGCTTGAAGCTATCCTCAAAGATGGAACAACTCAGAACAAATATACTAGGATCAGGTAGCTTCTTGGGGATCTGAGTTAGCAACACATCACTGATTTGTTTAGGGATCACTATCACCCAATCTCTCAACATTTCGTCCATAGGCAGCATCTTCTCCAAGTATCTCTGCACACAGGGTGATATGGTGGATCATCAGGTTGTGGATCTTCTTCCAACTTCTCATCCATCACTTTCAGTTGTCTGGCTTCATCAAGTTCCTGTTGAGATATCTCAAACACCTCAGGGGAAGGTGTAGTAGGCTTGTGAGCCTTCTCTTCAGCAGTACCGGAAGAAACAAGTAAGTCTGCTTCACGACATGCAACGATAGACGTAGATGGTGCATCGATCGATGCAGCTAACTCATCAAAACTCTCGGGTTTTTCTGCTTCTTCCACGAGTTCAGCTGTATTAAACTCAAATTTCTCTCCTCGGTTTGACCCATCATCAATTTGAACTGACCAAGCTTTAATGTGGGTATCCATAACATTCTTTCCCTTGAGTAAGCTTGAAATTTGGTTTACTTGTGTATCCAACTGCTTGGCATGTGTACTCAAGGATTCAAACTTCCCAATAAGATCTTTATACACAGCATCCAGCTTCTGTTGAAGTCCACAACAGTCTTAGTCTGACCCTCCAGTAACTGTTCTCTCATTGCTTCCATCTTGCTCTCATGAGCATTAGCAGCATGAGGTGCTTGATAGGAGGATGATCCATAAGTCCTCTGATAAGAATTATCTTGCTGAAAAGGTTTCTGATAACCAGCAGTCTGTCCATATCCAGAAGAGTTTTGGTTGCTTGTGAATGCACTCTTCTGTCCACCATTGAAGAACTTATTACCTTGCTGATTTCCAAACCTGTTCCCTTGAAATCCAGAGCCATTGATGTAGTTCACATCCTCTTCCTGGTGATCTTCTTCAGCTCCAAACACTTCAACTTCCTGAGCAAAGTGGACAACTTTCTTTCCAGTTAACAAACTATGAACAGTGTCCAGCTTGTTCCTAATATCAGCAATCTTCAGATTATCAATCTTCCCACCAGACTCTTTCCTTCTCCTATTAGCAGTTTTGGTGCTATTACTGCTCAACAAGTTGTTAATCAGTGTCCTAGCCTGTTCAGGGGTCCTTGTATTGAAATTACCATTGCTGGCATTGTCCAATGCGGACTCGTAATGGAGATCAATACCTCTGAAGAATATGCCCAACAGCTTTACTTCAGAAAATCCATGGTGAGGACAATCACGTTGGTACTTCTTAAATCTCATCCAAGCAGACTTAAGGGGCTCTTTAGGACCTTGGGTGAAGGTGAGAATATCCTGTCTCGACTGATCAGAGCGAGCATCATCATAGAAGTGCCTTAAGAACTCTCTCTCTTCACAGCATCCCAAGTAGTAAACTTCCCAGTTGGAAGTTGTTTCATCCAAGCTGCAGCCTCTCCAGCGAGAGAATAGGGGAAAATCTTGAGATACAGATAGTCATAGTTTACCCCATTATACTTCATTCCAGTGATGAAGTCCTCAAAGTCATCAATATGATCCATGGGTTGCTCGTGTGGGAGACCATGGAAAGGACTCTGCCTAAGAAGAGAGTAGCAGACAGTCATGATCTCGAAATCATTCCTCTCAAATCCAGGAGGTACAATTGCTGACCGGTTAGCATATAACTCATCCGGTCGGTTGTAGTCAGCAAGAGTCCTATCATTAGCGGGAGGATTTATCATCAGCCTTTGACCTTCAGGTTCGGGTTCAGGTTCAGGTTCAGGGATCACACGTCCCTCAGCATCAATCCTTAGCCCGTCATCATTGTACCGGTTGTTCTGTCGGTCTCTCAGAACACCCTCAGCATCAGGTCTCAGAATCAAGCGATTGTTGTTCATCCTTGCTCGTTGACCTTTTATGTTTGTTCTCTCTAGTCTATCAAGTTCCTCAAGCCTGAGATTCACGAGATTCGAGTTTGGATTACTTCTGGTCTCACGCGTCTGCATAAACTGTCGGTAATCGCAGTGCAACGATCGATGCTTAGTATGCAACGATCGATTCAACTTGGGTGTCGCCTTGTGTCGATCGCTTCAAAATATGCGTCGATCGCTTCAAAAGATGCATCGATCGATACAAAGCGAAATCAGACCTGAAACAGAGAAAACCAGAGAAATTAGTAACAAAAATAAAAAACGAAAAACCTAGTCTAAACTTTAAATTCAAATCTATCGAAGACTCAAAAGAGTCCCCGGAAACGGCGCCAAAAACTTGATACGATCAGAGTTTTAATCCCTAGATCTACACTACAAGTGCACAGACGTGAACTAGTAGTATATATGGTATCGAAATCCACAGAGACTCTAGATCTTACGATAGATTATAGAATTGTCAAATTAAGCTAGGTGAGATTAATCAGAAACTAAATAGCAAGCATAAAGTAAATCAATAGCGAGAGTAGTTTTGTAAGCAGGTACTAAAAGCGTCAAGTCTAGGGAGTTCTCAGGAAATCAGACAAGCATATTAACTATCAGTCATGATCAAATTAAGTTTGGTTCTAAAACTCAAACACAAGATAGGACTAACCAACTTTCGTTGCGAGAATTCTCTAAGTCTAATTAGCAGAAACCCAAATTTCGTTGCAATTCCTAACAGATTAAACTAGCCTTAAGTGCAAGTTTGATTTGTTCACAATTCCATTAAACCAAATTTCTTTGCAGATAATTAAATTGCTCAACCTAAATAGTTCAGATTCTAAATCACACTTTCATGTCAAAAAAATAAATCTAGAGTCTAGATTCTAAGTGATCAGGTTAGAAACTAGTATTAAGCACAATTCAGGTTGAAGAACAAATAAGTTATGAATCCTAAACTGATAAATTAATCTAACAAGTCATGAAAACCCTAATGAGAATCCCTAAACCTAACTATGAATCTACTCAGACATGATCAATGAACACAAATCAATGAATAAATAGATATCATAAAAATCAAAGAGTAAGAGTAAAAGAGGTTCGAAATCTTCTCTCAGGAATACAAGAACGATCAGCCTCTCGGTCTCTCTCTAATAAGCTAATAGTATTAAAGCGTATCTAAAACTAAACACCAAAAACCTAATTATAAAGGCCTAATCACGCTTGGGGTCTTTTTGCAAATACTGGAACTTTCTTGGGGCAAAACTGCAATTCTCCAAAGTCTTCATTAATGAGCTGGCGCAGAGGTTTGTCGATCGATGCCAATGTTGCATCGATCGATGCATGGGTTGTCCAGACTTGGTGAAATCAGATCTCTCGGCTTAAGCTCCAAAATTGCCCAAAACGCTCCATTATCTCCAATTATCCTCCAAACGTGCATGTACCTAATAGACACTGTAATGACTCGAAAGACACGACAAAAGACTCTAAAACACACTTATATCATGGCCTAAAACAGGTAAAAACCATGATATATCAGAGCATCAGGCTTGGTAAGAATGAATGGACATTAGAATTGTGTGGTGTGCCTTTAGGCGATTTGAATGCAAGGTGATATTAGCTTAGAAGTTGTCCCCGTGGTTGTGTCGCGTAAGCCAAGATCATGGGTTTCTTGAATTCCCCCTCAGTGGGTAATTATGTTTGAAATAATTACGCATTCCTCTTTTCCTTCCCCGTCCCTTTTCTCTCGCAGGTCCGGATGCAGGATTGATCGATCGCTGTTGTTATTGGTGGATTTGAATCGAAGGAAACACGCAGGTTCCTGGGACCGGTTGGGAGGTAGTCCGGTCGGACCGTTCCGAGTCAACCAGTGCTGCACGATGTCGTTTCTGGTTCAGCGGGGACGGGTTATGTCAACTTGGTATCAGAGTATGGGTTAAGGTACCTCAGTTCTGCCCTGAGGGATCAGCTTCTATCGTTTTCTTAAAACCTATTTCCGTTTTCAAAAGTGTTTGCGAAAGTTTAAAAAGTGGTTACATTGCGAAATGATTTTTCAAGTGCCAAATATATCATCGATTATTCTCCGTGTTGGTCCTAATCTATTATGATCTTCTTGCAGGTTGGGGTCAGTGTCCTTAACCTTAGTGGTGCTACTGTTCGTAAGGTGTGCTGAGATGTATGTCATGATGTGTTCCGTTGAGTTGTATGTGAGATGTATGTTGTAGTTCGCGCCTACATGGTTGCGGGTACTATTGAGGTGGGTGTTGAGATAGGTGTTTGTTCAGAGTGATGTTCAACCAAGCGTGCTAAGGCGATAAGGAGGTGGAGATGATCATTGGAGAAACTAATGTGGGAGCGTAGCAAGAGCTTGCAAGAGTTACAGGGAGTGTTGAAGGAGTTGCAAGAGGCGTTGTGGAAGTTTCACTGAGTGTTGCAGGAGCTGCAAGAAGTGTTGCAGGAGCTGCAAAGGGTGCTGCAGGAGCTGCAAAAGGTCAATAGAAGATTCAGATTGCAAGGAAGTCATAGGAAGTGGCGGTGTTCTAATTGGAGTAAGCGGCCAGAGTTGTTCGTGGTGTTTGGTGCACAAGGAGAAGTAGGAGACTGTTCAAATCTATTCTAAGTATGAAATCTTGGAATAAGATTTATGACATCAACTTCAATGAGTTATGGACGGCTCGTTTGAAGTCTGATCAAGCTAGAAGCTGGAGAAGATCTTTGTGGTATGGAGAGATCGATATTCATCAGTGGAACCGGAAAGGTAACTGTAACGCCCCCTTCCCGTTTTTTTGCTAACCGGCGAGCTGACCGGCCAACAATCAAACAAGAACATGACCGATCGAGCCCGAGCAGTCATACGAGAAGAGTTTGTCACAATAAGAAAGCCAGAGTTAGTACGGTTTGAGTCAAAGGCTTGAACCAAACCATCTTTGACTCCGTTTACCTCGTTTCCGCGATATGAGGCTCTGCAACCCGTACCGCTTCCACGAGTTGTGTTCGGTTTGAATTAAACCGCCAGGGAATTATTCCGTTTTTATTTCTTTAAAAATATAAATCGTATTCATAACAATATATAGTCTAATACAAATAAATTAGCAAGATATCAAAAAAATTCGAAACCGAAAATAAGTCAAAATGCGTAACAAACTAATACCCAATGCCAACACGAGACAACTCCGAGTGCCTACGCGTCCGCCGAGGTGCGCCAAACCTGAAAAACACAAAAGAGTCTAATGAGTAATCTAAGATTACCCAGTGATACGGCTCCCAACTAAAGGCTGCTAACAATATAATAATCCCGCCCAAACCCAAAATAACAATCAAGAACAATAGCTGATCACGTTCTACCAAGACGTGATGAGCTCCACAACACACAAGCATTCAAATAACAACGCATACCATCAACGAAGGAAATCGAGAACACTGCGGCACATAACTTCGATTAGACTCGATCTACACTAAACACATTTCTAACACAATCTCCACACCGTGGGCCCCAAAGCAAACTCGGTAACTTCCACGGGAACACTTAGCTACCCTACGATAACTAAAACCTCCCATGACTCCTAAACAAAAACATAAAGTCTAACGACTAGGACACCATTCTCTGTCCATCGATACACGGTGACTCGGTTTACCCCTAGATAACCAAAGCTTCCATGCAGTCCGGCCCTAGGAGGCGACCCCGTATTCTCTAAGCCACGCACCTACCGGCGTCACTCAGTAGGTTAACACCATAAACAGAATCACAACCCGAAGTCTCGTGTCCGATCAGGTAACTACCTGAGGATCCAATCAGGCCGGAAGTACCGGAATGCCATCTCTAGACTTGCGGGATCTAACGCACCCTATAGAGTCCTAATAACAACAATGTAACCAAGCAGACTCACTGGGACTCTATTACGCAATACCAACAAGGTCAAATAGAAATATCATCTCAATCCGCAGTCTATCCCCCAAGTCCTATCTCCAATCTCCACATCACCCGATCTTACTCAGACTTGTCCGGTCCCGCACCAGAGTAAGTCTCTACCAGTACAGTCTACTCGGCCCAACACCGAAGTAGATAAACAATCAAGAAATCAACAGTCTACTCGGCCCAACACCGAAGTAGATACACAATATTCAGAGAAACAATCAACAGTCTACTCAGCCCAACACCAAAATAGATACACAATATTCACAGAAACAATCAACAGCTACTCGGCCCAACACCGAAGTAGATACACAATCACACAATCAACAGTCTACTCGGTCCAACATGATATATCATGGTTTTCACCGGTTTTAGACCATGATATAAGTATGTTTTAGGGTCTTTTGGTGTTTCTTTAGAGTCATTTACAGGTGTTATTAGGAATATGCACGTTTGGAGCGGAATTTGAGATTATGGAGCATTTTGGAGCATTTTGGAGATTTAACCCGAGAGATAGAGTTCACTGTCCAAAATAGAGGATTGCGCCGATCAACATACATTGTGCATCGATCGACACACGAGCGAGATGGGCCTTTCTTGGCGAGTTTAATGAAGAATGCTGAAATTGCAGATTTGCCCAGATGTTCCAGTATTTACAAAGAAGCCCCAAGACGTGATTAGGCTAATATAATTAGGTTTTTACAAACAGTTTTAGTTACGCTTTCATACTTTGAGCTGAGAATTTTTAGAGCTTTTTTGGGGCTTATCTGAACCTGTATTGCTTCCTGCTTTTGGAGAAGATTTCGAACCCCTTTGTTTCTTACTCTTTATTTATGCAATCTATTTCTTCTATGATTACGTTTTCATCAATCATGTCTGAGTAGATTCATAGTTAGGTTTAGGGATTCTCGTTAGGGATTTCATGACTTGCTAGATTTGTTTATTCAGTTAAGGATTCATATCATATTTGTTTTTTCAACCTAAATTGTGCTTAACACTAGTTTCTAACCTGATCACTTAGAATCTAGACTTTAGGTTGTTAAATTGACACGAAAGTGTGATTTAGAATCTGAACTATTTAGGTTGAGCAATTGAATTACTCGCAAAGAAATTTGGTTTAATTGAATTGTGAACATATCGAACCTGCACTTAAGGCTAGTTTAAATCTGTTAGGAATTGCAAAGAAATTTGGATTTCTACTATTAGACTTAGAGAATTCTCACAATGAAAGTTGGTTAGTTCTATATCCGTGTTTGAGTTCTAGAACCGTACTTAATTTTATCCTGACTGATTATCTGATTTGCTTGTCTGATTTCCTGAGAACTCCCTAGTCTTAGCGTTTTTAGTTGATTGCTTACAAACCACTCCTGCTACCTGATTTACTTTTCTGCTTGCTTTTTAGTTTCTCATTACTTTCTCCTAGTTTAACTTGACCGTTCTAAAATCTATCGTAAGGTCTAGAGTCTCTGTGGATTTCGATACCTTTTATACTATAATTGCATTACCTGTGCACTTGCAATAGAATAGGATTAAAACTTAGAGCCTATCAACCGAAGTAGATACACAATCACACAATCAATAATCACAACACAACACAAACAGTTATTTAGGTTTATTAGTCTTTTAATATTTCATTAACCTTTACTCATTCAATCCTTAACCTTTACTCATTCAATCCGCTACCTTAGGATTAGTGGATTACTAATCCCATAGACGGCCCATCAATCACACCACTTATTTTACTTATCCCTTCCTAATAATCTTTAATAAGTCCTCGATCTATTCGGTTTAGAGTTAGTAAAATTACTAACCCCCCCCCCCCCGACATCTCATTATTCATTAACTTCCATTCGTTACCTTTAACCCGACTAATTAACCCTCCCCGTTATTATATTCTAAGTGTGTTATGTCTTTTAACCGTATTTTAATCAACTCATAATTTTCCATATATAGATTCCTTTAGATACGTTCTTAAATACTTATATATGCCTATATGTCCTAGAATGCCGTTCTATATTTATGCATCATCCAATCAAGCAATCAACGAACTATCAATCAATTAATGCAACACCAAATCAAGCAATCAACAAACTATCAACGATTACAGATATAAGCTAACTAGCATGCATTCCTTAACCTAACCATTTAATTAGTTCACTGAGTTATTAATAAACCTAGTCGTTCTATCCAATTCAATGAATCGGGTATGCAACCTAAACTACGGTTTATCAATTCCGGATCTATATGATTCTAATTAAATGCAACACACAATTTAGCCGACACACAGTGTTATTATGACGACGGACGGACGGATTGACGGACTAGAGGAACAACGAGAGCCGACACAAATCCGATGCTAACCTGAACGTTCCCCGAACTGTTGCTTTGACCCAACCTTGACCCGCACTTGACCTTAGTGATTCTGATCGAGCCTCCGGACCATCCTCATATTCTCTCTCCTCCTTTTCTCTCTCTACTCTGGTTCTCACTCTCTCTATCCTTCGGTTCTCTCTCTCTTTCCCCCTTCTGGTTCTCTCCCTCCTCTGGTTCTCTCTCTTCTTCTTCTCTTATGCTTCATCTTCTCTCTCTCCTTCACGCCTCTTCTTCTATATCTCTTCTTCTTATTTACGCTTCATCTTCTCTCTCTCCTTCACGCTTCTTCTTCTCTATCTCTTCTTCTTCTTCTTCTTCTTCACGCCTCTCTCTTTCTCTTCTTCTTCCTCCTACGGTCTTCTTCTTCCGGCTCCTCCGGATTCTTCTTCTTCTTCTTCTTCTTCTTATTCTACTCTTCTTCCACGCCCACGTCCGCATGTCTCTCCCTTATTATAACTGCTGTCATACCATTCAGCAATAACTTGGCTCCCAAGTCTTTCATTCTACATATGCCACATTTCACCTTATCTTCTTTTACTTCTTCTCCAAGTAATAAGTGTCATGCATCTAGAAGAGGTAGGTGGCGCCATATGATAAATCCTACATGGCCCTGAGAAGTTTTTTATGACCAATTAGATATCCCCAAACATTTTGTAGAGTTCATATTCCCGATTCCTTCTGATGTTTTGGTTTTGCCGGTTTTGTGTTTAATATTTTAAAAACTCTTTAGATGCTTCTATAAATTCACCAAGCCCCATATTAAGATTCTATATGATTTTATATTAATTTAGCATTTTGAATCACCTCAAACGGACACCCCTAGCTCCCGTTATGAATTTTACAAGTTTTGTCGGTTTTATCGGTTTTCTTTTCCGATAGTCTGAAAACTCATCTACGTTCCGTTTCCACCATTCTTGGTCTTCTAAATGTTTTATTTATTTAAAAATAATAGAACTTGGCCCATCTTAGCTTCCGATTCGTATTTTGGTAAAATTACCAAAATGCCCCTCATCTTCCAAAAATTACGAAAATGCCCTCCGTTGACTTTTCTGCTGCTCGTTGACTATTTCCTTATACAGGGTATTGCAGTAACGGTCTGGTTTAGAGTTCTCTGTGTGTTACTGGATCAGCTAATGGATTTCTTTAAAAAGAAGATCGTAAAAGCGTTTGGGAAAGTGGCGTTGTGGCATTTGTAATTGCCTAGCCACATGGACCTCTGTTTGTTGCAAGTGAAAATGGACAAAGCAGGTAATTGGAGATGGAAATCCAACGGAAGATTGCTAGGAAAACACTATGGCAGAATGGCAAGAAGCTGCAAGGGAGAGCAAAGGCGGGGAAGTTTAATGGGGAAGAAAACCCAAAGGATGGTTCTTGGAAAACACTACAGCTGGATCACAAGGTAGGAAACATTGAATTGGAAGTTAGATTGGAAGTCGGTTTGAAAATCAGAGTGCACAGCGGAAGCGTGGTGGGTCGTTCCCCACAAATCGGGTAGCCATAATAGACATGGTTAGCGTCATCGTCCACCAAGGATAAGCAAGGATATCAGCTTGTGCGACAGTAAACACCATAGTGCACGGTAATGTAAAACCGTCAAAGAGAATCCATTTGGAAGTGGATGATACACTATGGCACGGTAATGGAAAACTGTTTAAGAAAATCGATTTGGAAGCAAAGCATCACATTCAAGTCTTAGAACCACCAGAAGGATGAGTATGGTTTCTAAATGTTGGAGACCGACCCGAATAGACATGGACGATAGTATTTGATAATTGTGTGGCATTCCATAAGTTGTTATTAGATTGGTACCAAGGACCAAGACACCTCAAAGCGTGGGTTGGAAATGGGGGGGGGGAGGCAGTCTTCAAGCGAGTAAGCGATCAAGTTCAGTTTCAGTCATCGAAGTTGTGGAATGCTGTTGATAAAGAGTTGCAGCCGAGAACTCTCGCAACGAACTTCAGGATGAATTCTTTTTAAGTGGGGGGGGGGGAGAATTGTAATGGCTTGAAACCCGGCCCTGATTTTTTTGAAGAAAAAGCCCAGCCCAAGCCCACTTTCCTTGCCAAACCCTAGGGTTCATCTTCCTCATTCTCCTATTTAAAGAGGTGGCCACCATTGGGAATTGGGAATAAAAGAGATCTCGGCGAAGTCCTACCTCTCATCCATCGCAGCCACCCCTTCCAGATATCAGATCTAGTCCTCCTCCGCCGTGTAGAGTCGAAAGTAATCCGGTAAGCCTTTTCAGATCTTAATTCCCTTAATCCGAGCACTAAAAGCTTAATATCTTTTAATGCGTGATGAATATGGTAAATCCTATAGACAACCAGCGCGTTCAGATCGACGAGACAAAGCCATAGCCGTCAACCGCTCCTCCATAGGCAACCGGACGAGCCCATAATCACCAAAAGAAGAATCGTAGGATTCTCCATGTAACGCCCCTTTCCCATTCTCCGCTGACCGTCGAGCTGACCGGTCAACAATCAAACAAGAACTTGACCGATCGAACCCGAGCAAGTCGAACAGGAAAAGTTCGTCACATGACGAATTCAGAGACGGACCGGTTTGAGACAAAGGCTCGCACTAATCCATCTTTGACCTCGCTATCCTCACTTCTGTAATACAAGTTGTACACCTTGTACCACTTCGGTGAGTTGTGTCGGTTCGGACGAAACCTCATATCAGGGAAACAATTTCATTTCTGAGTAATCAACGTTGAGTACAACGTTTAATAGAATTTTACAAACAATCGTCAAGTAAAATATACAAGAATCAACACACGAAATAACAATTATGCCGAACCAAGAAAACACCCAAAAACCCACGAATCAAATCTCGTCACAAGCAACCCGAAACCACACCGAGGACCTCCCGCGCCCGTCACAGCTAAACCTGAAAAACACAAAAGAGTATAATGAGCGATCTAAGTGATGGATTATAGGTGTTTCCAAGGTTTAATTCTCGTATTACAACCTAACACAAATCCTTAAACAGATCTAGGTTCTTGCAAAACGAATCATAAAACAAACCTGATCTTTACCTTTTGCAGCGGAATGATTGGTGGTAAAGATGAGATCAGATTAGAGCTGATGAGAATCGGCTCCTCCTCAGGTATCCACACGCTTACAAGCACGGATGGCTGCTAGACCGGATGGAATGAATCAACAGAGAGAGAGGATTGAGAGAGAGAGCCACGGCTGGTTTCCCAAAAACGCCAAAAAAAACATTCATCAACCTAATGTTGCAATCTCTCCTTTTTAATCACTAATGGGCCCAAGTTTAATTAATTAAACTAATGGTCCATTAGACTTTTGGGCCCAAGACACAAATCAGACAAAAGCCCATTTGTTGTCTGCCCAACTCTCTGTACAAATACAGTAAATGCCTTAGCATCTTACCGTATTAATTCCATCTTAACTTTCCCGTTAGCTATGGTGTGTGACCCTTTGGGATCATACAATACTGGTAATAAGTCCTAAACTTATAGATCAAGAGCGGACTCTAGCAAGCCATCATGATCACCCAGTATTTATGACTTATGTCTGATCTCGACACTTATCATACTTTCTAGAGATAGTACGGTAGATTTCAGGACATTCCCAACAATCTCCCACTTGTACTGGAATCCTACAAAGGACATTCCCAACAATCTTCCGATTGTACTGGAATCCTACATTCCCTAATCCTTTTGTCTCAATATCTCGATCTGGCATAAGGCAAGATGCGTGTCATCCTTATATAGCCAGACCATGTTTATCGGACCAAATTTGATACTGACAATTCAAACGACTTGGGAAGTCCGTTTGGGAATGGCCATTCTCTTACCAGCTATCAAATCTCCGATTGGCCTAGAGATATTACCTCCGTTAAACGGCAGGGACAAATCCCGTCTTGTTCCATCACTATGAACTACACAATTCATAATACACCCAACCAAGGTCCGTATAGCTCCCAGTTACGAAACAGCGTTAGACAATGATCAAAGCGCATTACTCCATGTGCAGCCACATGCATGCGAACTCAGGTCTAAGGACTATACTCTATAGTCGTATATGAGAACTTCTTATGACACAGATATTAATATCTTGCAGAGTTCTCATTAGCGGGCCATGTCCGGTCATATGCTCCCCTACATATACCTATGTGTCGACTTTGATGCCGCGCATCTATGACCCCTCGAAACTTGGTCATAAGTCTCAACACAATCTAGTCTCAACAGGTTGTTGGTGTTCCAATTTCAACAACCTTCGACTATGGACACTATGATTTATGTCACTTCGTTAAATATGGGGTTTCAAGATCAAGTCTACTCATGTACTTCGATGACCCATATATAATGACATGAATCATTTTGGAACGATTATTTATATCACAGTTAAAATAATCCAGAAATCATTAGATTTCATAAACATAAAATATTATGTTTTCATGAACCATTCAAAATAACTAAGTAAAGCCCTTTACAAACTCCCACTGAAATTAAGACTACATCTTAATTTCACTCATCCTACAGCTACAGTCCGCGACTCGTGCTTAGGCATAAGGAGTGGCTTCGTTAATAGATTAGCAACGTTCTCATTCGATGAAACTTGCTTATCTACTTAACACCTCTGTCATTTATCTCACGGAATAGGTTATACCTATCCTCAAGGTGTTTGGATCTTAGATGTGCAGCTAGCCTCATCTACGCTGGGAATCACATCAAGTTCAGTGATGAACTTTTTTTATCCAAACAACCTCTTTCGCCGCTTCTCAAGCTGCGAAATGTTCAGCTTAAGTCATGAAGTCAGCTACAGTGCCTTGCACCGCCAGATAGACACAAGATATAGCCGGACTGTGACCAGGAATTATCTTTGTCTATTGGAAACTTGCCTTTCAGACTCTATCGACTTGTAGCACCTCACTTTCTCCGTAAATCAAGAACTTATCCTAAGTATTCCTCAAATACTTCAGAATATTCTTTACGGCAATCCAGTGATTCTCTGCTGGATTTGACTGGTCTTTACTTGTCTTGCTTAACATTAAAGCAACATCAAAACAAGTACATGTCATGGCATACATGATAGATCCAATTGCCGTCGCATATGGAATCCTATCCATGCATTCAAGCTCAGCAGATATCGCAGGACACTGTATCTTGCTTAATGAATTGCCATGTGACATTGGCATAAAACCCTTCTTGGATTGTTGATTACGTGTAGGACTTTATCAATTCAAGAATTATGACTTTGTCCTACCAGCTCTTTTGGATCTCTATCTTTAGATCCAAAATCCAAGAACTACATGGCTTTATCCATGTCATTCATAAACCAACTCCCAAACCAGTCCTTTACCGACTGCAACATTGGGACGTTATATTCGAGAATCAGTATGTCATCGACATACACTATGAGAAATGCAATATTGCTCCCACTTATCTTTTAGTAAACGCACAGTTCCACTTCATTCCTGTTCAAGTCAAAACCATGACTACTTTAACAGAACGAAGATTCCAACTCCGATATGTTTGCTTTCATCCATGAATGGATCGATGAAGCTAACTTACACAAAATGTAATTTTCGGAGTTCGGGCTCACTTTCGCTTCTTTGAATTTCGCAGATTCGTCGCTTTCAATGATCATCAGATCATGCGAACTTCCAATGATCATCAGGATCAACTAATGACGAGAAATCACTCTCGGATTAGTGACTGATTCATTCATATCTGCGAATTTCAGGCTTTACAGGTGTAGATTCTACAAAAATATGTAAATCCATCCGCTGTTCTACCTCAACAGGTTGAGCAGCCTCCTGTATTTCTCGAATTTCTTCGAGTTATACTTTTACTCCCACTGTTCTTCTTGGAAAGTAACTTCCCTTCTTAGAAAACAAAATGGACGTAAAAGTAACAAGCCTTGGTTTCCCTAGGACAACCAGCGAAGTAGCACAACTACAAATACTCAGTAAAGACGAATTTGGATCGATTCCAATCCACATTTACGTGGTGTCTTTCAACTGATATTGGTGGAACTATTTCAGCGTAAACTTAGATATTTCTAGAGCGTTATTCTTAAAGAATATCATGGAAGATTTGTGTGACTCATCTTTAATCATTTCTAATAAGATCTGATTCATTCTCACAGAAACACCTCTAGGTTTTCAGGAGAAATGAGCTGTGAAACTACTTCACACTCATTCAGATGATCACACAATCAATGACTTAAGTATTCTCACTCGTGATCTAATCGAGAGTCTTAATACTTCTGTCATTCAGATTCTATACTACATTCTGGAACTCTTTCGACCATATCAAAGAATTCCGACCTGTGTTTCATCAAATGAACACAGTCACACTCACTGAAGTAATCAGTAGAGACAATGAAGTACAGGAAATTTTCTCTGGCATTACTGCTTATCGGACCACATACATGAGTATGTTCAATCTCCAATAAGCCTTTGGGCCTTTCTCTAGCTCGGCTAAGATGGGCCCTTTGTCTTTTGGTCCAGTAAGCAGAATTCAAGTCTCATAAGATATCCATTCAAATGAGCCCAAAAGTCCATAACTATGGGGTTTCTGAATCTGACTTACTCTATGTGACCAAAACATTTATGCCAAGAAAAATCAGGTTTAATTCATCAGATTTAAACCAATTGCGGTATTTATGTTATATTTTAGGCACTCTATGGTTTAAGATATAAAACCCATTCCTTGAATAGGGTGCTACAATTAACATTTCATTAAGATCAAAAGAACAAAACTTGTCTTTTATCAAAACGAAAAATATTCAAATTCTTACAAGAAATTGAAAGACAACTCTGCTTAAAGCAGGTACATTGTAGCAATTACTTAATAAACCAAGCCTCAAAGGCATCTACAAGTGAAAACCCTATGGCTGAGGCAGCATCCCAAGCTCCTTCCAGACACGCAGTTCCACTTGCCCTTCCTTCAACGTTCTACTGTTGCTCAGGCTCTGCATATTATAACAAATATCAGTGCCACAACCAGTATCCAATACCTATGAGGTATAACTTGAAGTAATAACATGAATACCTGAGGAAGTAGTTTCATACATCAACTTCAACTCCTCATAATCTTCCATGAATTTAATGCAATCTCTCTTCCAATGCCCAGTCTCTTTACAGTAGCAGCACTTACCAACGTAAGAGGTATCTGACTCGGGCTCAGAAAATACACGCTTGCCATGATTCGAAATCTGGACAACTTTGTCTTCACCCTTGTCAGCTTTAGGTTTAGTAAACCTACCCTTCTCGTTCATGAGATTGTACAGGGTACTCTTCACGTTTGGCTCAACTGTCTTGAGCATGTCATGCAGTTCAGTCAACGTCTTCGTTAAGCCTTTCTTGATATAGTCCCTTACGAACTTATCATAGCTTGACGGCAGTGACTGCAGAATGATATCAGTTGCCAATTCTTGGCTAACTGGATAATCCAGTTTCCTCAGGTTATCAATGTAACCCATCATTTTACTGATATGAGGATTTACTGGATGATCATTTGGTAGCTTGCAGCTAGTGAGAGATTTAACCAACTGGTATCTCTCCACTCTTACCTGCTCCTGAAATCTCAATTTCAGGCTGCTGATCATCTCTATTGGCGACTCCATGTTCTCATATTGCTTCCGCAATTCTGAGTCCATGGTAGCCAATATCAGACCACGCACATCTACCGCATCATTATAATGCTTATTCCAAGCATTATATACTGCATGACTGGCTTTGGATCCGATCCTCTCGGGGAGAGCTTTCTCAAGGACATAGTCCTTTCTCTCCTGTCTGAGAACTAGTCTCAGGTTCCGCGACCAAGTCAAGAAATTTGATCCGTTCAGTTTGTCCATCTCAAGGACATACCGGATCGAGAAAGTGTTTTGATTGTTTGTGCTCGTCATAGCTGAAATTTAGAGATAAATAGAGTTTTAGTTATTTAGTTCATAAAAGAGTAATCTTAATAACTTATAAGAAAACTCGCATTGTATTCAAAATTTCTTTGTTCAACCTCATAAGAATACAATGATTCCGAGACCCATGCTCAGCTAAATCCAAAGTGGGCCACTGGCCGTCACCCAGAATTAGCTTTACTTGGTAAGCATACACACAGCTAGTTATAACCAATAACTCTCGGTTGTGAATTGGACCCGAGGCCCAAATTCACCAGATGTCTCAAGGCCCGGGACTCCCGATGGCACAGTCAAGAAAACCAATCTCTTACAGCCAAATAATCACTAAAATCTGGGACTCCCAATGAAATTAATGACTATATACTACTTTACTTACGCGAAAACAGACACCTCACACTGTAAGCCATGCCTGTAATCAAATAAGCGTTAAGTAGCTGACAAGATTGGACAAGACATCCAAGCTTGATATTGTTTTTGAGGATTTTCAGTTTTATTTCCAAAAATAGAAGATTACTATTTTGGGAAACTTTCTTATTT
This sequence comes from Orychophragmus violaceus, assembly GCA_030180135.1. NCBI lineage: Eukaryota > Viridiplantae > Streptophyta > Magnoliopsida > Brassicales > Brassicaceae > Orychophragmus > Orychophragmus violaceus. Next base: position 92,544,140 of record CM058229.1, read on the forward strand.
TAGAAACTTTCTAAATTTGGTAACTTACTAAAAATAGAAATTTCTATTTTAATATTTTATAAATATTTTGGGTTGGGTCACAAATTATAGGCCCAATTCTTGGCCCAAGACCATAGAATTCCAGCTGGCCCAATAATTTGACATAACCGATCCGGTTTATTAATTCTGGTCCAAGACCAAATTAACTATCAAAACCATCAGTTATTTACTAAACCAGACCAGCTCTAAATTATTTGGTCCAACCAAATCAAACTTAGACCAGCCTTCGGTTTAGGTTAAAATTCAATTTTATGAATTTAAATCCGGTTTAACCAGAAATAAAATTATTTCCAGCAAACCGCGATTTGGGTTAACCGCTTGAACCACCAATTAAATTGGATAGGTTCAGTTAAATCCAAAACCGGGAAGAAACACCTAGTGTTTTAGCCAATTTGATTTAACTTGCGGTTTTAGGCTTTAAACACACAATTAACCGCCAATTTAATGGACCGGTTTAATTGGTGTGGTTTTGGGCAACGAACCGCGAAGCTCGGTTTAACCGATTGACTATTCGCGGGACGTAAAATTTTAACGGGCCAAGGTTGTTTCCACTGATGGATTATAGGTGTTTCCAAGGTTTAATTCTCGTATTACAACCTAACACAAATCCTTAAACAGATCTAGGTTCTTGCAAAACGAATCATAAAACAAACCTGATCTTTACCTTTTGCAGCGGAATGATTGGTGGTAAAGATGAGATCAGATTAGAGCTGATGAGAATCGGCTCCTCCTCAGGTATCCACACGCTTACAAGCACGGATGGCTGCTAGACCGGATGGAATGAATCAACAGAGAGAGAGGATTGAGAGAGAGAGCCACGGCTGGTTTCCCAAAAACGCCAAAAAAAACATTCATCAACCTAATGTTGCAATCTCTCCTTTTCAATCACTAATGGGCCCAAGTTTAATTAATTAAACTAATGGTCCATTAGACTTTTGGGCCCAAGACACAAATCAGACAAAAGCCCATTTGTTGTCTGCCCAACTCTCTGTACAAATACAGTAAATGCCTTAGCATCTTACCGTATTAATTCCATCTTAACTTTCCCGTTAGCTATGGTGTGTGACCCTTTGGGATCATACAATACTGGTAATAAGTCCTAAACTTATAGATCAAGAGCGGACTCTAGCAAGCCATCATGATCACCCAGTATTTATGACTTATGTCTGATCTCGACACTTATCATACTTTCTAGAGATAGTACGGTAGATTTCAGGACATTCCCAACACTAAGATCACCCAGTGAATCGGCTCCCCACTAACGGCTTCTAATCTATCTAGAGTCTACAGATTCCCGCCCCAAAACCCAAAATAACAATTAACAGAAATAAATAGTCGATCACGCACTATCACGTCGTGTCAACCCACACACAATCAAGCAATAGCCAAAACAAGAGAATTAAGGGAATCGAAGGCACTGCGGCACATGTCCTCGATTAGACTCGATCTATCTATCGCGCAACGAAAGAAAGATAACAAAACAACATTGGTCCCTACGAACTTGGTGACTTCCACGGATTTCCACTGTCGCCGATATGGCAACTAACCCACATGACTCCTAGCCGTCCATTCAACGACTAGGACACCGTTCTCCGTCCATCGATACGCGGCGACTATGGTTACCCCCGGCAACCCGAGCTTCCATGCAGTCCGGCCCTAGGACGCGACCCCGTATTCTCCGGACTACACCCTACAGACGTCACTCCATAGGTTCGCACCCGCCAGGCTAAGCTGATCAGGTTCTCAATTCCCGAGGATCCAATCGGGATGAAAGTACCAGCACGTAAACAAAACCTAGGCTTGCGGAATCTAACGCACCCTAGAGTCCTAGTGCAGAAATATAAACACGCAGACTCGCTGGGACTCTAGCACAGATCACGCAATCAATATCAATAGTAAATCCCCAACCATTCCGCAAGCCTCTATACTACCACCGCTAACTTACCCGATCCCGTGACCGGAGTAAGTGTCCGCAATAACTGCTCGGCCCAACACCGAGCAGTCTACCAAGCCTGCACACAAGCTCACAACAATAACAATAATCACAACAATCAATCACGCAATCACAATCAATCACACAATCACACACAAGCAGGCTTATTAGGGTTGCTATCATCTTTTAACCAATTTACGCCCGCTACCTTAGGTTAGCGGCTCGCTAACCCGTAGACGGTTCACCAATCATCACATTTCTTATTTCTTAACCAAACCTAATCATCATTTATCAACTCCCCGGTCCGTCGGTTTAGAGTTAGTAAACTTACTAGCTCCCCGACATCTCATTATTAACTTTATTCATTCATTACCCAATCCCGCTATTAAACCTAAACCCCAATCCCGATACAATATTCTATACGTTCGTTTAGGTTTAACCATATTTTAAGGTCGTCTTAATTCCCGTATATAGATTCATTAATTATCGTTCTTATACCATATATATGCATATACAGTCCTAAACAACGGTCTATATGAATGCATCACCCAATCATTACTAACAACCTAGCGGCACACAACCAATTAACCTTTTAATTCTTTAAACCCTAACATGCTTAGCCGTTCCTAACCGGTTTAACACTAACGTCCAATTAATTATTAAGTACCAATTAGGTTAAGTAACGGGTATGCAATCCTAGCACTACGACTTATCAATTTACGGTCTATATGAGTCTACGAGTTTGTGAGCCGACTCACAGTGAGATAGGTACGGAAATGGCGGCTCTGACACGGTATGAATCCCGAGACCCCCGAACTGGAACCCTAATATCCCGAATGCACGAACTCAAACCCCGAAACTTCCCGAACGTCCTGACCATTGACCGAATGATTCCAATCAAGCTTCCGGACCATCTTCTCTCTCTCTTCTTCATCTTCACGTCTCTCTCTCTACTTTCTCTCTCTTCTTTCTCTCTCCTCTCTTTCTCTCTCTTCTTTCTCTCTCCTCCGGTCTTCCTTCTTCCTCCCTCCTTCTACTCATCTCACGCTTCTCTCTCCTTCCTTCTTCTTCTCTCTCCTCTTCTTCACGCTTCTTCTCTCTCTCTCTCTCTCCTCCTTTCTTCTCCCTCACGCTTCACTCTTCTCTCACTCCTTCTTCTTCTTCTTCTTCACGCTCTCCTTCTTCTATCTCTCTCTCTCTCCTTCACGCTTCACCTCTTCTTCTTCTTCTCCTTTCTTCTTCCTCACGCTTCCCTCTTCTTTCTTCTTCTCCACGCTTTCTTCTCCCCTTCTCTCCTCCTCCATGCTTCTCCTCTCATATTTCTTCTCTTCTCTCCTCCTCTCTCTACCTTCTTCTTCTTCTTCTTCTTCTTCTTTTGTTTGTTGTTGTTGTGTGTTGAAATGAGAAGGAGGAAGCCTCCTTATATAGCAACACAAGAGACACATTTTGATGACAAGTGTCCCTCCACTCTTTTGATCTCTTAAGGTGACAAGTGTCCCTCCCTTTCTCTCCTTCCTCCACGCCAACACCTCTTAGATGCATTGCATCTCTTTTATTTTCATGTAAACAATTGAAATGTGGTAAGGTTCTTTTAATCACATGCTCTTTTCTCTAAGTATGCCACGTCCCTGAAGCTCACATTCAGCTCACCTTCTGCTTCCATAATATCTTGCCACCTTATGCTTCTAGAAGTACAGCTTCCATTACACCCTCCAATAAAATGACACATATACCTAAAGTTGTTCAATGTATCTCCATGCCTTATTCTCCATTGGCCACGTCCCCCTTTCCAATTTCACCATAAATTACTCTTGATTAATCAACCTTGTTGCCCAAAGATTACCTCTAAACCGCCCTTAACCAGCCACTACTCCCCATTAACTCCAATGCTCGGTTTGATGGTTCTTGGTTTTAATATTTTAGAATATCTCTGGATGATCCCATAAATCCTCAAACCTCCATAAAAAGATTCTCCATGCTATTTGATGAATTTATCATTTTGAATCGCCTCAAACGGACACCCGTAGCTCCGGTTATGAATTTTTGAAGTTTCGTCGGTTTTGTCGGTTTCCATTCCGACTCACCGAAAAACATGTTTCTGCTCTGATTTCTCCAACTCTGGTCTTGTGAATATTCTTTATATTAAAATATAGGAATATTCGGCCCGTCTCGGCTTCCGTCTCGACTTTTGGTAAAATTACCATTTTACCCCTAACTTAGGTAAAATGACGATTTTACCCTCGGTTGACTTTCTACTGCCCGTTGACCGTATTTTTGATACGGGGTATCACATTCTTCCCCACTTACAGGAATTCGGTCCCCGAATTCTCCGTCACTGACAGACTTCGAATTGGTTCCGAACCCTGCAAGTTGCTTCACCATTCCTCCGACGCTTCCATACTCGGACACCGCTGGCATACTGAGTCTCGACATCACTGGCATACTGAGTCTCGTCATCACTGCGATCCTCTGTCTCATTCCATTCCACCCAACTGACTTCGACACTTCTGTGTTCCTTCCAAATCCTTTCATCTCACTAATCTTTACACTGATTCCTCACTGATCATACCGTTTCCAAGGTTCTCCGTTTCATCCATCTTGCTTCACTTCACTCTTAACTGTCTTCCATTGGCCTCGATCCTTAACCTTATCTGACACTTGACTTCCCCACTTTGCTTCGACCTCCACATCCTTCGGATCACGATTTTTTCCTTTCTTTCTGGAATACTCTTCAAGAATCCCATCACTTGCTTCCATCCGACCGCTTCTATCAACCACACTGATCTTTCCTTCCCAAATCCCCTTGATAACTCATCATACCTCTCGACTTCTTTCTGTCGGACACTCGATAAGCTGATACATTTCCACTGACGATGGCTACCACTGATCACGGCCCGGTCTACTTGTCTCACGATGTCTTGTCACTTCATCTTGCTTTCGGGTTCGGGTTCGGTCTCGGATTCACATCGCGTCGCCATTCCGTCCTACATTCAATACAACAACTCACTGAAACAGTTAGTTCCATCCCGATCTATCCCCGATATCACTTTCCCATAGAAATATAGATACTTAATCACGTACCCGACGGTTACTCGTGATTAAATAACAATACACTATAAGTCCGTTCCCTCGTGAACTGACGGTTAAACACAACCGTTCTCAGTCGGCTCAAAACTCGAAATAAAATTGAAACAAAATCAACACTTACCTTTCTAACAAAACCGAAGAGAAACGAACAATCACTATTCGAATTCCGAACAACTAACCACCCAATGGTCTCTAAGACCCACAACCATCAATCTACCACAACCACACACGCAAATACTACGCAATCTATCGCAATAACGAATCAAGCAATCAATCAATCAATCAGGAAATAAAAACAAGCAATCACCAAACACAAAATCAAGCAATCTAATGATCGGTCGGATGCGTCGTCGGTCCGGGTTCAGGTCATGATGAACGGTCGTCAGTTCCGCTCAACATTTAGTTTCACACAGTAATCTGTTTGCTTTCAGAACCATCTTAATCATGCAAACAGTTACTATGCTACTCAAAACGATCAGCTGAACACTCTGCATCTTCGAGGGACTTGACCAGCATGTCGTCTATGTATATTTCCATTGTCCTTCCGAGTTGTTCGGCGAACATTTTGTTTACCAAACGCTGATATGTCGCTCCGGCATTTTTGAGGCCGAAGGGCATGACCTTGTAGCAATAGATTCCTCTGTCAGTGACGAAGGCCGTTTTATCTCTATCATCTGGGTTCATCATGATCTGGTTGTATCCTGAGAAAGCGTCCATGAATGTGAGTAGTTTATTTTCGGCTGTCGCCTCTACTAGCCGATCTATGTGCGGAAGCGGAAAGCTATCTTTGGGACACGCCTTGTTCAGATCCGTGAAGTCAACGCAAACCCTCCATTTTCTGTTTTTCTTCTTTACGACTGCGGGATTTGCGAGCCAGTCCAGATTTTTGACTTCGATGATTGAACCCACTTTAAGTAACCTTTCTACTTCGTCGTTCACTGCTTTAGTTCGTTCAGATCCCAACTTCCTTATCTTCTGTCGGACGGGTTTGATTGTTGGGTCTACGTTCAGCTCGTGACATGCGATATCCGTACTAATACCCGGCATATCTTCTGTGGACCAGGCGAAACTGTTGACATTTTCTCGGAGGCATAACACTATCCCTTTTTTGATTGAGTCGTCCAGATTCGCTCTGATGTCCACGCAACGTTCTGGATGCTCGTCGTCTATGCAGACTGATGTCACAGGTTCACACGGCTCGTTATCTTCTTCTTCTTCCTTTTTTCTACTGCCTTTTTGGGTCTTATCGTAGCTTCTTGATCTGGTTCGATCCGCGGTCGCTTAGGCTTCCGAGTTATCTCGATCGTTGATTTCCTGAGTTTGTGTTTGGCCATAAAACAAGATCGTTATTGCACTTGACTTCCCCATATTGTAGTAATCCCGTCGGACGTTGGAAACTTCAGGCAAAGGTGGTATGTCGACGGGACATTCCTCATGGAATTTATCCATGGAGTTCCCATGATTACGTTGTAGATCGCTGGAGCGTCAGCTACCGAAAATTCGACGATTTTGGTTATTTCTCCAGCCCACACCGGTAGCATGATTGTTCTGAGGGTCATTGTCGTGTCTCCAGTGAATTCTGTCAAGGGTTTCGGGATTGGAGATATCTCGGACAAACCGATGTTCATCCTTTTTAGCGTATCTCGGAAAATTACGTCCACGGAACTTCCGGTGTCGATCAGAATCCTGGCGACATCAAGATCTCTGATGATCAACTCGATGACGAGCGGATCATTGTGCGGCATGTCGATGTCCGCGGTCTCGCATTCCTCGAATGTTATCGTATCGTTTGGAGATCGATCAGAGGTGGATCGATGAGCGTTTGTGTCAGCTCGTCTTTGATAAGCCTTGATCGATGATACCGTGTCTCGGCAGTATTGTGATCCTCCAATGATCATATTGTTGGTTGCAGCGTTCGGTGGATCGGTCATATTTTTGTTTGTACCTGTTTCTTCGGATCTGCTAATTGGTGGTCTCTAAGTGTCGAAAGTTTCTTCTCCCCACAGACGGCGCCAAACTGTGAGAGTCAAAACTCACACGGTCAAAACTTGTAGAGTAAAACTTTTAGGGAATAGAAACCTTCCAGAATAACCACTAAACTATCAAGCCTGGAGGACGTTTTATTGATTGGAAGTCGGAAAGAGTACAAAGATCGGAAACAGAATAAAAGAATCGGAAAGAAAGTACAAAAGAACTCTGAAAACGTCTAAGAGAAATTGCTAAGTTCTTAAGTCCAGGTCTAGGGTTTTTCGCTCCGCCTTTCTTGTCTGGCTTCTCCCTCCTTTTATAGCTTCGGTTCGTCGGCTTTTGAGAATATTTCCGCAGGATTTGCGGAAATCTTCCTGTTCTTATCATTTTCCTTTTCTCGCTAAAATGTACATTTCTATCTCGAAAGTTCCTTTTTCCAATCTCTTTCTTTACTTCTTCGTCTTTACGCGGCTCGAATCGTTTGCCAGATGGGCCAAGATTTGGACGTTCCGAGTCCGTTAACGTATCAAATCACTTATTTGGTTTAGAGTTTGTCGTATGCTTGGGCCCAAGATCCCATTTCTCTCAGTCTCGATCCATCAACCCAAATCATCGGTTCAGGAAGGTATGGGCTGATGTTTCCGAAGGTGGGTTGCGACAAGTTATGCGTATCGGCAAATGTTTGGTTATCCGTTCGGAAAGTTCAGCTCGGAAAACCAAAAACGGTTTAACTCGGAAATTCGAGATGGTTCAGCTCAAAGGTTCAACTCAGGATTTCCGGAAAGGCAACTCAGGATCAGGATCGAGACGGGAAGGGTTTAGATCCGAGCTTGTTTAGCTCGGAATTCCGGGCTGGTTCAGCTCGGTTTTCTGAGATGGTTTAGCTCGGAATTCCGAGCTGGTTCAGCTCGGTTTTCTGGGCTGGTCCAGCTCGTGCTTTGCTTTGTTTGGATGTTCCGTCGATCCGTAGTTCCTGTAGGAAGATATGTTTGTCCGATTATGATGTCGTCTGTTTTTCCGAAACCATTTCTCTGATAAATCATTTAGGTGACATTGTCGGCATTTCGTACAACTTTTTTATTTATACGAAATCTTGAACGTCTAATTCAAACACTCACTCATGCCCGACTGCTTGATCCTCTCTTCGGCTATTATTTTCGTCGAGAAGGTTTTTGACCTCAACAAAAACCAACCGGTTTAAACAACCGGTAATCGGAACAGTACATTTGGCGACGAGCTAAAGCAAAATCCGGCCGCTATCAGCACATCCGAAGCACTAACACTATAAGACAAGAAAAATGCAAACGATTGCTGTAGAATGAGGTGGGAAGAAGACGACGGGGTCAAAACCCCGTTCTCTGGCGGACCGAGCAACCGCTCGCCACCACCGCTCAAACAAAGATTTTGTTTGTCGGATGGTCCGAATCCGATTTCCAGAGCCATTGACGTCGTTGTAAGAGGGAGACTCTACTCTTGGAGTATCCCGCGGCCACTTAAATCAACCGCCCAGAAGCAAACCAAGTTACTGTTTCAATTTTTTTTTTGTAACTAAATGGAACTAAGTAATATGTGAAGTAAAATTTTTATCAAAATGTGAAGTAAAATAGTCGATATCATTAATGAAATTTTTTTTTTTTTTTTTTTAACGCTGATACAGATTATGAGAACTATTACAAGGACAATTTAACAGATAATACTACCTCCGTTCTACGAGAATCCATCAACGGTCACGATCAACGGTTCCACCTGCTCCTGAAAACTTCCTTATAAGCTTGCCTCCATTAATCTTGTAAGACTGCGCCTTTAGGGATTCGAACCCAGTACCTGCCGGTATAAAGCATTAACCACTTGACCACTAGACCACGGTTGCTTCACCATTAATGAATTTTAGATTTCCTTTTTTTATTGATTGGGACAAAACCCACTATCTATTCGGAAATTAGAAAAAATATTTCGTTTCCATTTAATCCTTCATAATTAATTGTTTATATTTGATATATACATAATATTATATATATAAATATAGATGCATAAGTTAAAATATATTTGTCTATATAATTATTTTATTATATATAAAAATGTTTGAAACCTCTTGAAATATATATATTTCAACATTTACTATGATTTGTCTTTAATTTTGATAACACTATATTTATATAATTTTTCTTTTTGGGTAAATGTGTCTTTATTTTGGTATATTATATCAAACGCTATTATACACAATGTCAACCAGTCAAAAATATTTCGTAAACGCATTAGTGTTGGTACTGGATTTCCCTCTGAGAAATCCGGCCCATTAACAGACAAGACAGAGGCTCGTAATTACGAGTCCATTCTGGAATCAAAGACAGACGAAAGAGCCGACTCCTTCGATGGGCCCAAGCGAAACAAACGCCCCGGCAAGGCCCAGACGATGCCGAAGCCGGAGACAATCGAGCTCGAGCTCGGCAGAAGATGACGTGGAGATAGAGCGACTCGGTCTTCGCCAGTTCAACTGATCCGCATAAATCTCGGAGATCGTTACGACGACGAGGCCGAAATATCGGGACGAAGAGATCAAAGTCGAGACTATTTAAGAAGAGAAGTGGCGATTCATTAAGCATATTCCAACCTAGGCTAAGAACACTTCGATTAGATAGCTCGATCTTATACTTTGTACTCTCTTCTCGACTGTGTTTGTTCTATCTCGACGATCAATCTCAATAAAGTCTTTGATTCATAGGAAACTATACCATTTCTATATCCTAAAGTCCAAATCCACGAATACAAATTCTTAGTGTGAATCCCGGATCTCACATTTGGCGCCGACTGTGGGGACATTCTATAGCCTTTCCTATCTTATGAATCAGATCCTATATCCGATAGATCGAGATGAATCCCGACCAAACTGGCTCTCCCAGCGCCACACTACCAGTTGACCGCCCTCAAACGGTCGACAACGTTCCTCAGAAAACTACCGGGGTAAGAAACATGGGTCAGACCGACGGCGTGTTGACGAGCTCTGCCTCAGTCTCCACGACCTCGGCACCAGCCGGATCCGTCGCTCAAACAATCGCGACGAGCCAGACTCCGATAAATGTTTTGTCAGGAACTAATGATCCGAGCAGAAACTGGGTGTGGATGAGAAATGACTCAATACCCACCCCAGGAGGGGGATCTGGAGTAACCAGACCCAATTCGCCACTACCTTCTGCTCCACAGAGACAAGGGCCAAGCGATCTTGCCGAGATCCGTTCGATATTAAGCCTGTTGGTAGATCGAACGAGAAACAACGAGGCAAGCGCAAGGGCCCAAGAGATCGCGAACCGTTCTCTGGCAGCGCAGCTCGAGGAACAAGAGCGGCGCCTGAAAGCCCGTCTTGAAGAGCTCGCCAGTCAAAGCCAAGGGGGCAGACCAACGCGAACTCCCGTAAGTCCTCCACCGTGTACCCGCTTGGACTTCTCCCAGGTAGTAACTCCTCCGGGAACGTCGGGAAATTTCGGTAATACGTCAAATAGCGGCTTCCGCCCTACAATGACCCCTATCGCGATACCGACCCCATTTGGTTCAAGTTCAATGGTCACAGATCCAACCGGATCAAGAAACCGACCATTACCCGGGCCACCACCTTTCCCGAGTATCTCTAACATCCGACCGAGGCAACTAGGAGGTTCTGCCTTCGCCTCGAGCTCGGGACTCCTTAACGGATCAAACTGTTGGATCCCACTGGATCTAGGGTTTGATATATTGAATGAAAACCAACCTCGTTCTTACCTTTCGGGCAGCGGAATTGAGATGGTGAACGAGATCAGTGGAGCAACGCAAACGCCTTGCCTCTACCAGATACACACGCACGCTTCACTGGAAACGGGATGCTAGTGCCGGATCAATGGGAATCGATTCTCTCTGGTGTTTCTACTGTTTCTGTCAAGAAAAGTGGACTGCCTCGTGTTTAGGTCGAAACTTACTCGTTTTATTCGACCTAAAACACAACTAACGGGCCAGACTTAATCAAGTCTTAATTCGAAAAGCCTTTCGAAAAACCCGAACTGTGTCGACCGACACACAAGCTGTGTCGATCGACACAACACCTTTTTATCGATTACAATGTGTATCCAATACACATTAATATGATCATTACCATAATGATCATTCCCATGTCGTAGCTTCCAGTTTGCTTAGGTGTGTGACCCTATAGGATCATATAGTACTGGTAGTAAGTCCATAACTTACAGATTGGAAGAGGCTTCTAGCAAAACATTGCAACCGCCCAGTACTATACGAATGTCTGATCTCGACACACAACTATCATCAGGAGTGAGTACAAGTGTGATTTCAGGACACTATCCCAACAATCTCCCACTTGTACTGGAATCATCAATTCCTATAATCCTTTTGTCTCTATATCTCGATTTGGCATAAGGCAAGATTGGTGTCATCCTTATTAAGCCAACATCGTGTTTATCGAACTCCTGATCTCATACTGAACATTACAAACAACTGAACTACAGTTCGTTTGAATGCTGCCACACATTCTCTCAGTATTCAATCTTCGATAGGCCCTGAGATATTTATCTCCCGTTGTACAGAAGGGACAAATCCCATCTTGTTCCATCCCTGTTTCAACGCACACTTCATGATATACTTGAACAGTGCCGTTATAGTCGCCAGTTATGGGTCGACGTTTGACAAAGTCAAAATGTACCAATTCATATGCAAGAAAGCATGATGAACTCAGGTCTAAGGACTATACTCTATAGTCGTAATGAGAACCTCTTATGACACAGATATAACTATCTTGTAGACTTCTCATTAGCGGGTCATGTCCGATCATATATTCACTAACATATATCTATGTGACTGACTGCGATAATCATATCATTGGCTCCATGAAACTTAGCCAACAGTCACCTCACAATCTAGTCTCCAACGGTTGTCAGTGTCCCAATTCTACAACCTCGACTAGGGACAAAATAATTTATTAACTTATAGGGTTTCATGATCAAGTCCTCAACTTGATGACCTATAATATGTCATAAACTTATTTTGGGACCATTATTTAGATCACAATAAATAATGCTGAAATCAAATTTCATTAAACATTTCCAAAAGAATGTTTACAAGAGTGTCTTATTATAACTAAAACGAAACTAAAACTCCCACTAGAATCAAGATTACATCTTAAGATCTCTAATGCCTACAGCAGTCGTATGACTCTCATGCTTAGGCCTTGGGAGTGACTTAGTCAGAGGATCAGCGACATTCTCGTCTGTCGGAACTCGGCTGATCTCCACATCACCTCTATTGACGATATCTCGAATCAGGTGATATCTCCTCTCCACATGTTTGGACTTCTGGTGTGACCTTGGTTCTTTTGCCTGAGCAATGGCTCCGTTGTTATCACAAAACAAAGCCACTGGCTCCAAGATACTAGGAACCACACCAAGTTCAGTCATGAACTTCTTGATCCAAACAGCTTCCTTTGCCGCTTCTGAAGCAGCAACATATTCAGCTTCCGTTGTGGAATCAGCTACGGTATTCTGCTTAGAGCTCTTCCAGCTCACTGCACCGCCATTTAGACAGAAGACATATCCAGATTGTGATCGGAAATCGTCTCTGTCTGTCTGAAAGCTCGCATCGGTGAATCCATTCACCACAAGTTCTTCACTTCCTCCATACACAAGGAATTTATCCTTAGTATGTCTCAAATATTTGAGAATATTCTTGACAGCTGTCCAGTGAACTTCACTTGGATCAGATTGGTATCTACTCGTCATGCTTAATGCGTAAGCTACATCTGGACGAGTGCAGAGCATGGCATACATAATAGATCCTATTGCAGAAGCATAAGGAATCCTATTCATGCGTTCTCGCTCAGCAGGTGACGCCGGACACTGCTTCTTGCTGAGACTCATGCCATGAGACATCGGTATGAAGCCCTTCTTGGAATCTTGCATCCTGAATCTGTGTAACACCTTATCAATATAAGTGTCCTGGCACAAACCAATCAGCCTATTCAATCTATCTCTGTAGATTCTGATTCCAAGAATGTATGCGGCTTCTCCCATGTCTTTCATGGAAAAACAACTTCCGAGCCAATCTTGACAGACTGAAGCAATGGAACGTCATTACCGAGGAGGAGTATGTCATCGACATACAGTACAAGAAACGCAATTTTTCTCCCACTAGTCTTCTTGTAAACACATGGTTCCTCTTCGTTCTTGATGAAACCAAATTGTTTTACTGCTTCATCAAAACGAAGATTCCAACTCCGTGATGCTTGCTTCAATCCATAAATGGATTTATGAAGCTTGCATACTTTCCCAGCGTTCTTAGGATCGACAAAACCTTCAGGCTGTGTCATATACACATCCTCTTCCAAAATACCATTCAGGAATGCGGTTTTGACATCCATTTACCAAATCTCATAATCATAATGAGCGGCAATCGCTAGAAGAATCCGAATGGATTTAAGCATGGCGACTGGGGAATAGGTTTCATCATAGTCAATACCATGAATTTGCTTGAAACCTTTAGCCACCAGCCTCGCTTTGTAAATCTGTACATTGCCATCCACGTCAATCTTCTTCTTGAAGATCCATTTACACTCAATGGCTTTTACACCATTAGGTAAATCGACCAAGGACCATACTTGGTTTTCTGACATGGATCCCATTTCGGACTTAGAGGCTCCAAGCCACTTTTCGGAGTCCGGGCCCATCATTGCTTCCGCGAAGGTCGCTGGTTCGTCACTATCAATGATCATCAGATCATTTGAATCGGTCACGAGAAATTCATAGTATCTCTCGGGTTCGTGACGGATCCTTCCGGATCTGCGAACTTCACGCTCCACAGGCGCCGGTTCCACAGAACTTTGTGGATCCAACTGCTGCTCTTCCTCAGCAGGTTGAGCAGTATCCTGTGCATCTCGAATTTCTTCAAGATGTACTTTACTCCCACTGTTTTTCTTAGAGAGAAACTCCCTCTCAAGAAAAGAACAGTCCCGAGCAACAAATACTTTGTTCTCAGATTGGTTGTAAAAGTAGTATGCCTTGGTTTCCCTAGGATAACCAACGAAGTAGCATTTATCTGATTTGGGTGCAAGCTTGTCAGAGATTAAACGTTTGACATAAGCCTCACAACCCCAAATTCTCAGGAAAGACAGACTAGGAACATTCCCAGTCCACAGTTCATGTGGTGTCTTTTCCACTGATTTAGATGGCACCCTATTTAGTGTAAACGCAGACGTTTCTAGAGTGTATCCCCAAAAGGATAATGGAAGATTAGAATGACTCATCATAGACCGAACCATATCCAATAAGGTTCGATTCCTCCTCTCTGACACTCCATTCCATTGGGGTGTACCAGGAGGAGTGAGTTGTGAAATAATTCCACACTCGCTCAGATAGTCGCTGAATTCTTGACTCAAGTATTCTCCTCTGCGATCCGATCGCAGAACTTTGATACTTTTGCCAAGTTGGTTCTGTACTTCATTCTTGAATTCCTTGAATCTATCAAAGGATTCTGACTTGTGTCTCATCAAATAGACATAGCCATACCTACTGAAATCATCAGTGAAGGTAATGAAGTACTTGTAATTTCCTCTGGCAACAATACTCATTGGCCCACATACATCAGTATGAACAAGGCCCAATAAATCACTGGCCCTTTCATTTGGTTTGTTGAAAGGGGCTCTAGCCATTTTGCCCACCAAGCAAGATTCGCATTTCTCACATGATTCAAAATCAAATGAGCCCAAAAGCCCATTTCGATGGAGCCTTTGGATGCGTTTCTCATTGATATGGCCCAAACGACAATGCCATAAGAAAGTCGGGTTTTCGTCATTGGACTTAAACCTCTTTGTATTTATGTTAAAGTTAGGCATTTCTTGGTCTAATACATATAACCCATTGTCTAATGGGGCGCTACCATAATACGTACCATCACGATTAAAAGAACAAACTTTATTCTTAACAGCAAAATCAAAACCTTCCAAATCCAAAACGGAAACTGAAATTATGTTTCTGCTAATCGCAGGTACAAAGTAGCAATTATTTAAAATTAAAACCATGCCCGATGGTAAGGACAACTCGTAGGTGCCTACGGCCAGTGCAGCAACCTTAGCTCCATTCCCGACCCGTAGCTCCACTTGTCCTTTCTTCAGCGTCCTACTGTTTCTTAGTGCCTGCACATTTGTACAAATATGAGCACCGCAGCCGGTATCCAATATCCACAAAGTAGGACTAGAAGACATAACATTAAGTTTGATAACATAAATACCTGAGTCAGACGCATCATACGTCTTCTTCAGCTTCTTGTAATCTTCCTTGAACTTCTTGCAGTCTCTCTTCCAATGCCCCAACTGCTTGCAGTAGTTGCACTTATCCTCAGGAGAAGGCCCGGATTTGGGCTTGGGCTTGGGCTTGTCTTGACTTTCAGTCTCGACAACCTGGGCCTTTCCCTTGTCCTTCTTCGGTTTCTTGAACCTTTTACCCCCTTGTACCATCAGGACACTGGGAGTAGCCTTCTTGAGATTTGGCTCTGCTGTCTTCAGAATACCGTGCAACTCAGTCAATGTCTTAGTCATGTTTTGCATGTTGTAGTTCATGATGAACTGATCAAAACACGACGGCAAAGACTGCAGAATCATGTCAGTGGCTAGCTCCTGGCTAATGGCACAGTCCAGTTTCCCCAGGTTATCAATGTAACCCATCATTTTAAGGACATGAGGACTTACTGGACTGTCCTTAGCCAGCTTGCAATCCATGAGAGATTTAACCGTCTGGTATCTCTCTGTGCGAGCTTGCTCCTGAAACAAAGCTTTCAGGCTGTTAATCATCTCAATGGGTGACAATACATTCTCATATTGCTTCTGCATCTCAGAGTTCATGGTCACCAACATTAGACAATTAACATCTTTGACATCCGCTGAATGCTTATCCCAAGCATTCTTTTCTGTCTGCGGAGCATTGGAACGTGGCCTCTCGGTGAGAACTCTTTCAAGGACATATTCCTTGTTCTCCTGCCTGAGAACTATTCTCAGGTTCCGATACCATTCCAAGAAATTAGATCCATTTAATTTGTCCTTCTCAAGGACGGATCTTAGTGAGAAAGTGTTGATGTGATTTGAGACAGACATAGCTGTAATTCAAAAGAGGTAGATTTTAGTTATAATGCTCAAGAAATGAGAGTTCTTATCTAATAAGAAAACTCGCATTGTATTCAAAACTATGTTTCCTCAAATGAATACAATGAGCCAAGATCCTCAGATTACTAAAATTCGAGTGGGCGACTCGCCGTTGCTCAAACTTTAGTTATCTAGGTAAGCAAATCATTGCTAATTGTACTCAGTACAACTCTTGGTCGTGGATAAGACAAACTATGTCCAATCCACTCTGATGTCTCTGGGCCCAGAACTTCCGTTAGCCCAGTCAAGTAAAACCAATCCTTTTCTGTCTAGCGATCACTGACAGTTGCACTGCAAGTCTGTCAATGACCACCTGCCTTACTCATGTTGCAGTGGATATCAAGGACTCCAAGAATATCCAACAAACAACACGAGTCTTGACAGCAGACAAGATCGGGCAAGACATCAAGATCACTTGATATTTAGTTGAGGAAAAGAACCGTTTTATCTTGATGCATATCCAATATACATTCAAGAATTTATTAATTTATTCAAAACATTCAGTTTTATTAAGTTTAGATTCATCTACAACCTTTAGGATTAAATTGTTTTGGTACATGCAAATTTGTGGTCTAACCAGCATATCTGCGAATGTCATGTCGATCGATGCTTACCCTTGGCATCGGTCGACGCAACCAGAATTAAACCGTTCTTCGATAACCGGTCAAACCAGATCGAATTTACATAATCGATTCAATCCAATTGAACCGGTTCGGTTTAATAGTCCATGTCGATCGTCACACACTGTGTGTCGATCGACATTACTAAACCAGAACCAATTTGGTTAATTAAAATTAACCATGCGAGATAACCAGTTCAATCCAATTGAACCGGTCTATCTAATCGCTTTGCCTGTGTCGACCGACACACCCAGTGTATCGACCAACACAGCAGGAATATGGGTACTCGATCTCAGATCGAAACCCTAAAATTATTTGCGGATTTTCGCCTTGTGTCGACCGACACACGCTTTGTGTCGAACGATACTTTGCGACAAACCCTAAAATTTTATTGCGAGTTTTCGCTCTGTGTCGACCGACACACGCTGTGTGTCGGTCGACACCCTGCGACAAACCCTAAAATTTTACGTTTTGATTCGCGGCGTGTCGATCAACACAGTGCGATTTCAACAGTATCATCGTTTTCAACATGAACAAAATCCGAGATTAACATTCAATAAAACGATTTTAACAGGCGAAATTCAATCCAACAACACCAAGTTTCGAATTAATTTTCACCAGATTCAATAGCTAAACCCTAACATGCTCTGATACCACTGTTGGATCCCACTGGATCTAGGGTTTGATATATTGAATGAAAACCAACCTCGTTCTTACCTTTCGGGCAGCGGAATTGAGATGGTGAACGAGATCAGTGGAGCAACGCAAACGCCTTGCCTCTACCAGATACACACGCACGCTTCACTGGAAACGGGATGCTAGTGCCGGATCAACGGGAATCGATTCTCTCTGGTGTTTCTACTGTTTCTGTCAAGAAAAGTGGACTGCCTCGTGTTTAGGTCGAAACTTACTCGTTTTATTCGACCTAAAACACAACTAACGGGCCAGACTTAATCAAGTCTTAATTCAAAAAGCCTTTCGAAAAACCCAAACTGTGTCGACCGACACACAAGCTGTGTCGATCGACACAACACCTTTTTATCGATTACAATGTGTATCCAATACACATTAATATGATCATTACCATAATGATCATTCCCATGTCGTAGCTTCCAGTTTGCTTAGGTGTGTGACCCTATAGGATCATATAGTACTGGTAGTAAGTCCATAACTTACAGATTGGAAGAGGCTTCTAGCAAAACATTGCAACCGCCCAGTACTATACGAATGTCTGATCTCGACACACAACTATCATCAGGAGTGAGTACAAGTGTGATTTCAGGACACTATCCCAACACAAACGCAGTTCAGTTCCGAACGCCCCAGGTCGATCAGACGAGGTCGATCCCAACGATCGATCTCCTCGACCCTATTTTTCCGGAACAAACGTCAGGTCAGACACAAGTCCAGTTCGCACCCGCAAAGGGCGATGAACACGATATGCTTAGACAATACATTGAGCAGGCTAAAGCCCAGTTCAACAGTCTGAGCTCGAAAGTTCACATGGCGACGAGCGCGGCTCCTGACATCGATCGAGTGATCGAAGAAACACAACAAACGCCGTTCACAGATCGGATTGCGTTTGCAAGGATCCGAGCGATCAAGAAAACTAAGTTTCCAGAATTCTCTGGGAAATCAGACCCGAAAGCCCACATCAGGGCATTCCGACTAGCGATGGCAAGGGTGTACCTTACCGATGAGGAGAGGGAGCCAGCCTTCTGCACGCTCTTCGCAGAAAACCTATCGGGCTCTGCCCTAGAATGGTTTGCCGGACTGGAAGAAAGGTCCATTGACAACTTCACCCAGTTCATGGCGGCTTTCCTCAAACAATACTCCGTTTTCATCGAGGAAAAGACTACTGAGGCAGCCCTATTTGGCGTCTCTCAAAAACCCGACGAAACACTTCGCTCGTACATCGACCGATTTAAGGAAATAAAATCCAAAATCGCGAACCCACGAGACGAGGTAGCTATAGAAGCATTGAGACGAGGACTATGGTTCTCAACCAGATTCCGCGAGGAAATAACAGTCCGCGAACCTCAAACGCTTGATGACGCCCTCCATCGCGCATCGGCCTTTGCTCGCCTCGAGGACGAAACCACGGCCCTCAGGGAAAAACACCGGAAAGAAAGGAACCCGTCGAGCTCACAGAATTCGAACTCGAAAAAGGATTCCCGTAAATCAGGGAACATCAACGCGGTCGAGAGCCCAAGAGCTCGAAGAAATTCGAGTTCGACAAGGAAAATTTTTGTGATTTCCACAATAAAAGAGGACACTCGACCGAGAATTGCTATACTCGAGCTAAAGCAGAGGCTCAAAAACAAGAGTCCGAAAGCAAAAAAGACTCCAAAGTCGAGGAGGAAACTCTGTCCGACAAAAAGGAAAACAAACAGACCAAGGAGTCGAACTCCAAAAAGCACTCTCAGAACAAATGAGAACGGTCAAAAGAGCTGGAATCTTCCGAAACACTCCCTCAAGGGTCGCGGAAGCGAGTCGAGTTCATCCTCGGCGAGCTTAACCTGAGCGGCACTCCGGGAGGTTCGGCGCTATCCCCGCCTCCGGCTCCTGCCAAAACTTTACGCTAAAGAATCAATCTCCCTCGTCTCTTCGGGGGGGGGGGGGTGTACTGGCTATACCCCCTAAACGAATCGACTTCATCTTCGGTGGCTCCAAGCTTTGCCGCGACTCGGTCAATTCGATCAAAGCTCTTCAAAGAAGAGTCGAGACCGACAGAGGGGGGAAAACCCCAATGTTGGATCCAGACCACGAAATCATTTTCTACGAAAGCGAGACAAGTAATCTCGACAAACCACACGACGACGCCCTCCTCGTTTGTCTAGTAGTGGGAGATGTCGAACTCTCAAGGATAATGATTGACACAGGAAGTTCGGTAGATGTCCTTTTTTACGATGCGTTCAAAAAGATGGACTTCAACGACTCCGAGATCGTGGAAGAAAAGACACCACTAGTAGGTTTCGCTGGCGAAACGACATACTCGATGGGCTCTGTCTTCGCCCCAGTAATTGTTGGAGGAGTTCGGAGAATGACGGAGTTCGTCATAGTAGATCGGCCAGCTCCCTATAACGCAATCCTAGGTCGACCATGGATATACGACATGAAAGCGGTACCATCGACCTACCACCAATGCGTAAAGTTCCCGACTCCCAAAGGGATCAAAACCATTTACGGAAGTCAAAAGATTTCCCGTCATTGCTACATGAACGGATACAAGCAGATCGAGAAATCCCCTGCGTAGCAATTACAGAAAGACGAGGAGCTCGCCACCATGCAGACCAAAAGGTCGAACGACCCCAGTCAAATAGGACCCCAAAGGACCTCACGACTCAGGTCTGCTTAGACGATGCTCATCCCGAAAGACTCGTTGGCATCGGAATCGACCTATCAGAGCCGGTTAAGAACGAACTGGTCTCTTTTCTCAAACAGAACGTCGACTCCTTCGCCTGTTCTTCAGCAGACATGAAAGGGATAAACATCGACGTAACCAGCCACGAGCTGAATGTCGACCCAACCTACAAACCGGTAAGACAGAAAGTCGAAAACTAGGTCCTGAGCGGGCCAAAGCCGTCAACGACGAAGTCGATCGGTTATTAAAAATCGGATCGATCAGAGAGGTCAAGTACCCCGACTGGCTCGCGAACCCCGTGGTGGTTAAGAAAAAGAACGGAAAGTGGAGGGTCTGTGTAGACTTCACGGATCTCAACAAAGCATGTCCAAAGGACAGCTTCCCACTCCCGCACATCGACCGACTTGTCGAAGCTACCGCCGGACATCAGCTGCTATCCTTTATGGACGCGTTCTCAGGGTACAATCAAATATTGATGAACCCTGAAGACCAAGAAAAGACTTCGTTCATAACGGATCGAGGCACGTACTGCTACAAAGTCATGCCCTTCGGACTGAAAAACGCAGGAGCAACTTACCAGCGCCTCGTCAACAAGATGTTTTCAGGACTCCTAGGCAAAACCATGGAAGTCTACATCGACGATATGCTGGTAAAATCTTCTAGGTACGAGGATCACATCCCCCAACTAAAAGAATGCTTCACCATTCTCAATAAGTACGGGATGAAACTCAACCCAGCTAAATGTACCTTCGGGGTCCCTTCAGGAGAGTTCCTCGGCTACTTGGTGACCGAAAGAGGGATCGAAGCGAACCCCAAACAGATCGCAACGTTCATAGAGATGAAATCTCCCAGAACAACACGAGAAGTCCAGCGCCTAACCGGCAAAATAGCTGCTCTGAATCGCTTCATCTCAAGGTCGACTGATAAATGTCTACCCTTCTATCACTTGTTAAAATCAAACAAAAAGTTCCTCTGGGACGAAAAGTGCGAAGAGGCATTCACTCAACTCAAAGCCTACTTAAGCGAACCACCCATACTGGCAAAACCAGTAGAAGGGGAACCCCTCTACCTCTACTTAGCTGTCTCAACAGCAGCGGTGAGCGGAGTCCTGGTTCGCGAGGAAAAAAACGAACAACAGCCGGTGTATTACGTCAGTAAGACCTTGATCGATGCTGAAACCAGATACCCCGCCATGGAAAAACTCACCTTAGCGCTAGTAACATCGGCTCGGAAACTCCGACCGTATTTTCAATCGCACTCGATCATAGTGATGACCTCTCAGCCACTGAGAACCATCCTTCACAGTCCAAGCCAATCAGGTCGATTGGTCAAATGGGCTATCGAACTTAGCGAGTACGACATTGAATACAAAGCTCGAACACCCCTAAAAGCACAAGTACTGTCAGATTTCATAATCGAACTCCCTCCGACTATAGAACTCGACCCGACTTCGTCCCAAAGATGGAAACTCTACGTCGATGGAGCTTCCTCAAGACAAGGGTCCGGAGTCGGAGTGAAATTAGTCTCCCCAACAGGTGAAGTACTAGAACAATCGTTTAGATTGGGCTTCGCCGCATCGAATAACGAGGCAGAATATGAAGCGTTAATAGCCGGGCTCAGACTCGCGATAGCCATAGGATCCCGGGAAGTAAACGCCTTCAGCGATTCCCAACTAGTCACGAGCTAATATCATGGCGACTACGAGGCCAAAGACGAACGAATGGAAGCATACCTACGGGTAGTCCATAAATTGGCCGAACATATCGAATTCTTCGATCTAACACGAATCCCACGAGGTGAAAACACCGCAGCCGATGCGCTAGCCGCATTAGCATCGACATCAGATCCTAACCTCCAAAGGATCATACCAGTCGAAGGGATAGAAAAACCAAGCATCGACATAGCTCTCAAAGCTCTATCCTTGAAAGAGTACGGGCCCGCTGTGAAGGACGATGTCAAACACAAAGAGTGTCCCGGAGACACTAGTAGCGACATCATCGAGATTTGTGATGATCTCGATCCTAGAAACACCGTAGACGTCGCGAATGTCCCCGACGGACCGATTCAAACCGCATCCACTAGTCAGGGACCTGAGCCTAACAACGACGAAGACTGGAGAACTCCGATCATTCGATACATCACAAACGGCGAAGTTCCCGACGACAAATGGGAGGCGCGGAAACTTAAAACACAGAGTGCAAGGTACTATGTCACACAAGGAGAGCTCTTTAAAAGGATCCTCTCCGGACCTTACCTTAAATGCCTTGACAAAAAGCAAGCCCTAGCCGTGATTACACAAACACATGACTGATCCTGCGGAAGCCATTCCGGAAGACGAGCATTGGCCGTTCGAATCAAAAGGCAAGGCTACTATTGGCCGACAATGGCCACCGAATGCGAATCTTTCTCCAACAAGTGCGATAAATGCCAAAAGCATGCCCCAATTATCCACCAAGCGTCGGAGAAACTCTCCTCTATCTCATCACCATACCCATTCATGCGATGGGGAATGTGTTGGGATTATGTCCTGAAATCACATTGTACGAACTCTAGAGATAGTTGTATTGTCGAGATCGGACAATTCATGTGGTACTGGGTAGTCATAACGTTTTGCTAGAAACCGCTTATGACATATGAGTTGTAAATCATTTCCAGTATCGTGTGAACCTACAGGGTCACACACCTAAGCAAGTTGGATATACTCTGCATGGGATAGATCATTGGCATATGGTCTGATCGATGTGTATTAGATACGCATCAAATTGAGTTTCAAAGAGGTGTATCGATCGACACCATTAGGTGCGTCGGTCGATACAAGACTTGTGTCGATTGACACCAATGGATGCGTCGGTCGACACAGTGGCGAAACCGAAACTGATGTTTCGGTTTATGAGAGAGTCGATATATAAGTGATCTTATGATTTTTCGACCGAGTAGAAGAGCGCCGCCCAGAGTGTTTTCTCAGTGAGAAAACACAGAAACCTCATAGAAACTAAGGTCCCAAAGAGATCCGAGCACCGGCGCTAGCAACCCGGCAGATTCCAGCTTGTGTGCGTGTGGACTACGATAGAGGCGCAGCATCTGAGGCGCAATAGATCTCGTACTACCTGATCAATCTTCCGCTGCCAAACACCAGGTAATCACGAGGTGAGATCCATGATTCAATTAACTAGACCCTAGATCCTAGGCTATCTGGAACTCGCGAGAATTATGAATCTGGTAGAATTGGCTCGGATTTCCAACAGTGGTATCAGAGCCTTAGGGTTTTTCCATTGAATCAGTCTGTTTAATTGAATCTAATGAATTTATTTCGCTCATATAAGTTAATGAACAATAGAATGTTAGATCGATTGAAACAGAAGTCCGATTATGTGTTTTCGCATGGTGTCGATCGACACACTGAGTGTGTCGGTCGACACAGAGTTGCGAATTCGACAGAATCGGCGGCTAGGGTTTTTCGCGAAGAAAAACCGAAAGCCTTCTGTGTCGATCGACACACTGGGTGTATCGGTCGACACAGAGCAGACACGGTCGAGTGTCGATCGACACAGTTTGAGTGTCGGTCGACACAGACCAATATTCGGCGGCTAGGGTTTTCTCGAAGAAAACCTAAAAGGCCTACTGCGTCGATCGACACAGGTTGAGTGTCGATCGACACAGGCCGAGCGAATGGTTAATCGGTTCAATTGGATTGGACCGGTTATCATGCTTGGTTAAGTCCGAATAGATCGGTTTAAATTGGATGAATTAGTTCAATTGGATTGAACTGATTATCTCAATTAGCATGAACCGATGGGATAAATCAGTTTGATTGGATAAGTCGGTTCAATTGAATTGGACTGGTTATCGCAATCAGTTGAAACTGGTTTAAACGGTTTAAATTGGATGAATTGGTTCAATTGGATTGAACTGATCATCCCAATTAGTATAAACAGATTGGTTAAGATCAGTTTGATCAGATAAGTCGGTTCAATTGAATTGGACCGGTTATCAAGAACTATCTGCAGTTTAGGTCTATGTCGATCGTCACACATGGGCTGCGTCGATCGACATAACTGGTTCGATGAACCGGGTTAATTGAATTAACCGGTCATTGAAATCCGGTTTTGTTTGGTTATGTCGATCGACAGACAGAGTCTGCGTCGATCGACACAGTGCTCGGAATTCTGGTTATTGAACCTTGAATTTGCAGAAACCAAACTCGACCAAAACCTTGATTAAATCTTAGATTCAATATGGTCAACTGTCAAGACTCATTTCGTTGTGTGATGTCTAGCCAAGAGCTTGGTGTCCACAATTACGTGAGTAAGGCAGGTAATAACATTGA
The DNA here is from genome assembly GCA_030180135.1 of Orychophragmus violaceus. Classification (NCBI taxonomy): domain Eukaryota; kingdom Viridiplantae; phylum Streptophyta; class Magnoliopsida; order Brassicales; family Brassicaceae; genus Orychophragmus; species Orychophragmus violaceus. The sequence goes on from CM058229.1 coordinate 92,568,644, forward strand.
TGGACTTGCAGTGCATTAACATCAACAATTACATGACCTAAGAAATTGATTTGCTAAACTTTTGGGTTTAGTTTCCTCAACTAAATATCAAGTAACATTGATGTCTTGCCCAATCTTGTCTACTGTCAAAACTCGTGTCGTTTGTTGGATAGTCTTGGAGTCCTTGGTATCCACTGCTACATGGGTAAGGCAGGTGGTCATTGACAGACTTGCAGTGCAACTGTCAATGATCACAAGACTAAAGAGATTGGTTTACTTGACTGAGCTATCAGAAGTTCTGAGCCCAGAGACATCAGAGTGGATTAGACATAGTTTGTCTCATCCACAACCAAGAGTTGTACTGAGTACAATTAGCAATGATTTGCTTACCTAAATAACTAAAGTTTGGGTAATGGCGAGTCGCCCACTCAGATTTTGGTGAAGTATGGATCTTGGATTATTATATTCATAGAGGAAACATTGTTTGAATATAATGCGAGTTTTCTTATTCGATAAGATTTCTCATCATACACATAACTAAATCTTTGTTTTTCTTGGATTTCAGCTTATGTCTATGACTACTTTCTCGTTGCGATCCGTCCTGGAAAAGGACAAGCTAAATGGATCCAACTTCCTGGATTGGTATCGGAATCTGAGATTCATTCTCAAGCAGGAGAGCAAGGACTATGTCCTTGAAAAGGCTCTTCCAGAAAGGCTTGGGACCAATCGCTCGCATGCAGCATATAATACTTGGAATAAGCATTATATTGATGTGGTAGATGTGCGTGGTCTGATGTTGGCTACCATGAGCTCGGACTTGAAAAGTCAATACGAGGACATGGAGTCGCCAATAGAGAAGATCACCAGCCTGAAACTGAAATTTCAGGATCTGGCACGAGTTGAGAGATTCCAGATGGTGAAGTCTCTCACTGGGTGCAAGCTACCAGAGGATGCTCCAGTAAGTCCTCATGTCATTAAACTGATGGGTTACGTTGATAACCTGGGGAAACTGGAATGTCCTGTCAGCTTAGAGTTGGCTACTGACATCATTCTGCAGTCACTGCCGTCAAGCTATGATAAGTTCATTAAGAACTATATCAAGAAAGGCCTGACGAAGACGTTGACTGAGCTGCATGGCATGCTCAAGACAGCAGAGCAAAACATCAAAAGGGGAAAAAGATTTGAGAAATCTTTTATAGACAAGGGTGAAGGCAAGGCCGTCCAGATTTGGAATCAGGATAAGCCTGTGTCATCTTTTAAGCCCAAGTCAAGCCCATCTGGTGTTAGTAAGTGCTTCTACTGTAATGAGTCGGGGCATTGGAAGAGAGATTGCAATAAATTCTTGGAAGATTCACAAGAGATGGAGAAGATGTATGGTACTTCTTCTTCAGGTGTTGTGTTATTAATTCAAGTTCTACATAAGTATTGGATACTTGTTGTGGTACTGATATTTTTGAAATATGCAGGACCTAAGCGACAGTAGAACGTTGAAGAAAGGACAAGTGGAACTACGTGTCTGGTTGAAGCAATGATTGCTACATAAGCCGTAGAGATTCTTCACTTGTAGGAGCCTTTCATACTTGGTTTTAGAAATTAAGTAATTGCTACTATGTATCTGCCTTGTGCAGAAATGTCTTTCATTTTCTTTTGAGAATTTGGATGTTTTTCATTTTGATAAAAGACAAGTTCTTTGGATCTTAATGAAATATTCTGTGGTAGCACCCCGTTTAGAATGGGTTTTATATCTTAAACCAGCAGAAGTTAAATATAACACAAATACTAAAGGTTTAAGTCTGATGACTCAAACTCGATTTTCTTTGGTATAGTCATTTAACCACAAGAGTGAAGCGGATTCAGTAAATCCATAGGTTTTGGACTCATTTGATTGTAAATCAATTGAGACATGAATCCTGCTTGCTGGACCAAATGACTAAGGCCCATTTAGCAGAGCTAAAAGGAAACGGGCCAGAGGCTTATTGGGCCCTACACATACTGATGTATGCGGCCCAACTAGCATTATTGCCAAAGGAAATATTCTGTACTTCATTACTTTATTGATGGATTCAATAAGCATGGCTGTGTTCATTTGATGAGACACAAGCTGGAATCCCTTAAGGGAGTTCCAAGATGAAGTGTAGAACCAGTTTGACAGAAGTATTGAGATCCTCGATTGAATCGCGGAGGAAAATACTAGAGTCAAGAATTGGGTGATCATCTGAAAGAATGAATCAGATCTTATGAGACATGATTCGATTAATGATGAATCACATGAATCTTCCATAACCATTTAAGAATACGTTCTGAAATGTCTGTGTTCACGCTAAAAGGGTTTCTATCAGAATCAGTGAAAAACACCACATTGGATGTGGACTGGGTGATTTCCAAATTTGTTTTTCTGATTAATTGGGATTGCAAGGTTTGTGTAAGACAGTAGTCAACAAACAAACTTGAATCCATATCTGATAAGTTCTACCTCGCTGGTTATCCTGAGGAAACCAAGGCTTAGTGCTTTTGTTGCCTAGAACTGTGTCTTTTAAGAAAGGTGATACTTTCAAAAGGAACAGTGGGAGCAAAAGTACACATCGAAGAAATTCGATAAACACAGTAAGCTGCTCGACCTGATAAGGAAGAACAGCGGTGAGATCTACAAAGTGCTGTAGGATCTGCACCTATGGAGCCTGAAATTCGCAGATCCGAAAGGATACGTCACTAACTCGAGAGTGATATCTCGTAACCTATTGTCGTGATCTGCTGATCATTGAAAAGTGACGAACATGCGAAATTCGAAGAAGCGATGGTGAGGCCCAAATCCGAAAATTGGCTGGGTATGCATGTTAGTTTCACCGATCCATTTCTGGATTGAAACAAACATCTTGGAGTTGGAATCAACATTCTGACAGATTGGTCAAAGGTTTTGACTTGATCAGAATGATGATACTAGGATTTTATCGGATTAAAAGAGGTATCAATTCTCTTAACTATCGCTTAGTAAGAGGATCGAACCAATCCGGGACAAGACTAAACCAACAAGAATGCACAAAACCCTATTAGCTAAGCCAAACTCAATTTTATAAGGAAACTCTAACAATTCTAAGTGCAATTACTCAAAGACAAAGCAACTAAGCAAGCAAGCAAACAATCACTAATTGAAATAAAAGACAAGACAATCAAATAAGGGAAACAAGGGTTATGAGTTAAGGTCAATGGACTAAGGGACTAGGGATGATCTTGGGATGTCTATCAAGCCTCAAACAAGCCAATCTCCTAGCAAGAACACATAAGTTAATTAGCCTAATCTCTTAGAGCTAACTTCATTGCTTGATCCTAATTCAAGAACAAACTCTCGTTTGTGAAATGGGATCAAACAAGCATTCAATCAAGTTCTAGGAAGCTAATAATCACTCTAGACATTCATTCCCATGAGCTAGAATGTGAAAACTCTATCTAAGCTATAACTGGAATTTCAACAAACACTTGGTGGGCATGAAATCCTAAACATCCTATTTCAACTTGATCAAGGTCAAATAGGCATTAAGCACACTTAGATAGAAGAGATTTAAGAAATATTAAACACTAGACACCCCTTAATCATCCCTAATCACACTAATCCTACCTAACCCATAAACCATTTGGGAAACTACTCACTAATCATCATTTGATCCACAAAATCTAAAGAGATAGTGTAAATCATTGAGGATTAGAGAAAGATGAAAGATTTAAACAAGAAATTTCAAAAGAAGTACTTAGATTATGAAAAGATTAAACTTTGTTCTTACAAAAGGCTTAGAATCAAAAACAAAGCTTAAGATTCTCCAAAAATTAGGTTTTGGACTTAAATAGTGAACAGTGTTCGGAACCGGGTCAACCCGGAACAAACCGGGTATTGACCCGGATCCATTGGGCGAAATTGGTCAAAGCTCGAAAGTCAACAGGTTTTGGGGAGGCTCGCGGTTTGGAGTTGGACCGCGAGCTTGACCGCGATAATGCTCGGTCTGGAATCGGTCGATCCTCGCGGTCTGCCCCTCACCGCGAGCCAAACCGCGGACCTTCTCTCATGCACGCAGGAGGCTCTCGCGGTTTGCTCCACGACCGCGAGCTATGCCGCGATAATGCCCGGCTGGTTTTCATCGTCTCTCGCGGTCTGGTCCTCACCGCGAGCTAGACCGCGAGCTAGCTTGCATCGGCCATTCCTTGCATTCTCCTGCACCTCATCATCTCCAAATGACTCCAACACTCCAATCTTCTACTTCAACTCCTGGCACACCTAGAAATCAACCTGGAACACACCAAAACAAACCAAAAGACAAACTCCTAGTCCTAGATGCCTAAACTCTAAATGCAACACAAAGAAACAACAAAGGAAGGGAACAAGACAAGGAAAAGAAGATGAATCAAGAACAAACACTAACTTAAATGCATGAAAATATAGACATATCAATTCCCCCAAACTTGAATCTTGCTTGTCCACAAGCAAGCATAAGACAATCAATCCATTTGGGAGAAAGGTTTGAAGGCGGGAACTCAAAACCACAAGACTCACAACAAGATACAAGATCTTTCAAAGAAGTTACAAGTTGCTCTAATCATTAACTATCCATGTACTTCCACATTACCGTTCCCTCAATCCCTACTCCAACTCCCGAGATCCTATAGAACACAAGCAATCGTCAACTCAATTCCTTACATTCATTTAGAAGTTAAGTGCGATCTCACAAAGGGGCAATCAATCAATCCCAATTGGCAAGGTTCAAGAAAGGCTATTTGAGGTGGCTTAGAGGAGTGTCTTTTGCGGTGGCTAACTCTCAAAAATAGGAGCAAAAGGCATTATGCAAAAGCTATCTAAGAAAGGGAACAATTTGCGCATACAAAGATCGAATCTCATTGTTCTACCCGCATCCTAGAAGACTTTTGTTCTACCCTTTCTCATTTAGCTCTTTCCACTCACCAAAGCCCTCAAATCATGATCACTCTTTACAACTCTCACCCAAATAGAACTTCTTTCTTTTTATTACTTCTAGCCAACTAGGGAACTTTTAGCTTTACACTTGAGCAAATTTTTCACTTCTTTTACCCCTTTCTTTCTTTGATTTTCTTTTGATAAACACTTAGGGGACTTAAACAAACTTCTTTTCTTTTACTTACTGCTCTCTTTTGTATATGAATCCCTAGTGACTTTCTTTTACTCTTTGAACCCTTTTCAAGCCTTTTTATTAACCCTTTTATTCCCAAGAACACTCTCATAACTCCCCCAAACTTGTTTCCCATCCTAATGCTAAACTCTTGAGGAACTAGAGCTAGCTAAAAATGAGACAAGACCTTTGTCGTTCCCGATACTCTCAAGATTTTGCACATGCGTAAAGCTATCAGAAAAAGGCCTCACTCAACAAATCAATGTAGGCTTCAAGGAAAGGTTTAGGGTAATATGGTGGGGATTCCATGATCATAATATCAATGGTTGCCCGGGTTAATCAAAAGAGTGGCAAAAGGAGGGTATAACCCGGGCAAAGGATCATGGGATTGCATTTCAAGCCCCTAAGCAAGATATTTCAAAATTCAAATTAAGTCCAATATCATAGAATTGAGCTAAGTTCATGCGAGCTTCACAAGGATAGGGAATTTCGGAATCTCAAAGTCAAGCAATGGGTTTTCCTTTGTTTTGAAAATCAATTAAAGCAACAAGCAACTTAATTGGTGAGCCTCTACAAGGCAAAATCATCATTGTCCCCAATGCATGAATCCTAAACTACTAACTAGACTCAATCCTACATGCTTCTTTTTGTGAAAATTTTTGAAATTTTTCAATTTTTTGGTTTTTCTATGCCTTAGATGCATGAGACTCAAATAAGATTAAAAACAAGACTAAGAACAAAGAACACAAGATTAGTGACTAGTCTCTCCCCCAAACTTACCTCACACCGTCTCGGTGTGAAAGTAAACTTGAGAAAGAGACTCAAAAGAAACAAAAAGAAAATCTAAATGCAAGTACTTACAAGATGGTGCAAGGTTGGTACCTCAAAAAGTCTCAGACTCGGGAGATGGTTCCCGAGGTGGTGGAGTGGAGAGCGATGGAGACTCGTTGCTGGATGATTTTTCAGGAAGCTCCGGTGAATAACGAGCGCTGTATCTCGGGCCACTGATGGAGGCTCTGCGACGCTGTCTGGGTGCTGAGCTTGATGCTTCTTCTCCTTGATAGGAGTGTCTCCTCGCTACTGGAGGCTGATCAAAATCGAACTCCGGCATTTGCATAGGCATGGGCTGCTCCGCCGAGGCATCCACTGCTGAGGAAGAAGCACAACTAAGCTTATCCGTGAGGGATTTGAGCTGCCTCTGCATCAGCTTGCACCCTGCTTTCATGTGGTCATAACCTCTCTTCAGCTCGTCATACCCTTGCTTCATGTCCTTGCAGCTCTGTATCACCCTCATGTTAAGCCTATCCTGGAACTTGTTCCATCGTTGGAGTACATTGATGTGGCCATGCGCATCACGGATCGGGCCTGGTGGAAGAGCTTGCATATAAGGCTGGAAGTGGTACCGCGCACTACCGTAGATATGCTCCGGAGAGTCTTCTTCCACAAGCTCCTCAAGGTCATCAAGTATCGCTTCATCAATCTCAGCTTGGGAGGAATTACCCCTTCTCCTCTTTGAAGCATGAATGTGATCCATCATCTCGTCAGCCTCAGTGAGGAGCAATGAAGGATCCAATTCAAACCGGAGGTTTTCCGGGTTAGAGAGCGTCGTGATAGATGTGTTCGGGAGGATAACTCTTGCTTCCTCAGAGCGGCGCACATAGAATGTGTAAGCAAATCTCATGGTCATCCGAGAGTACAAGAAGTGATGCTTCCTCAGGTAGGATATGTTCATCAACTCATATCCACATGTTTCCGGACCCAACTCTATTCCCTTGTGCATCAGGATGGGTGTAATGAGACCACCGATGCGCATCTTCGGATTCTTGTCAGTAGTGGTCCACGCCCATTGCTGGTAGTATAACAACTGGTTGGCAAACAGTCCAGCAGAGCCGAGCCTGGGAAAATCTGCTAGTGCACCTTCCTGCAGATTTGGTAGCGGGATGTACTGAGCCATCATCCAAGCCACCAACCTCATTTCCTCAGTCAAGGGTCCTCCCAGATCATGTCTGGCATACAGTGTGTTGGCTAAAAGCTGATGGATATAACGAAGCCCGGGATGGCCTATGTGGGAGCTCTTGCTGCGGCCCGGCTGCCAAACCCCTACACCCATGACTGTCCATGCAGCAGCTGACAAACCTGGGACCCAAGGAACTTCGGTAAGTTGCTCATCGTTAAACCCAAAGATCTCCTCTAAATCCTCAAAGGTGGTCTCATAATCCTCTCCGTTGATCCTGTAAGAGAGGATCCCATGTCCACAGTCACCATACAGCTCGTGAGCATTCTTAGTTACCTCAAGGGAGGCTAAGAATTGGCTTGCCACAGCCTGGTGAGTGGGGTGAGCCATACTGATAAGGCTTTCCAAGTGGAGTACATGGAGAAGGTTTCGCACATCCTCTAATATCCCGAGCTTGGCGAGTGTCTCAGAATCCCCGAACTTTGTTGGGACCCATTTCATTTTGTTGAGGTGATCATACAGCCTCTTGACAGGTGGGAGCTTAGATATGTCCCTTGGTGCAGTATCTTTCCTCCTTGTACCAGAACTTTCGCCCCTTTTCTTCTTACTCGGTTGCTGAACCGGGACCTCAGATACTTTCCCCTTTCCCTTATCTTGAGTTGGGTCGGTGTTCTTCTTTGATCTTGTATTTGCCATTGTGACCTACAAAACAACAAAGCTTGGAAATGTCTTAGTTCACCATTCAACTTGATAGCACATATATTTCTCAAGCAATGCATTAAAGCAATTATCATACAAGGCCATGACAGCATTAAGAGACACACCAACACACCACAAGACAACTTATTCATCTCCAAAATTGATCACATTGACAAATTGCTTAATAAGTGAAATTCTTCAAATTGGATGATCACACAAGTTGTCAAGCATCAAATAAACTTCTCACAAGCATTTAAACATACAATCAAACCCAAATTAAGCTCCAATTCATCATCAAACTCATTTTCACTTTTTAAAGAGACTCTTTCATGCAATTTGAAAATTTTGTGAAGTGAAGTTCAAGCAAATCAAGTAGTCTCTCAAGCATAGGCTACTAGCATCCTAATGAGTCCATAGAAACCATCAAACAAGAATTCCCCCAAAATTTTCGAAATTCCAAATTCTCTCAAGAACCCTAATCTCCAAAAACCAAATTCAAGCAATTCTAGGATGAAATCAAGTTGGGTTTTCACCTAGCAGCCTTCTAACAAGAGTTTCTAAGGTTTATAACCAAGCAATCATCAATCAAAACGAGTTTTCAAAAAAATCAAAAAATTTTTTTGCATGAATCCATAAACTCGAATTTATAGAGGATTACCTTGTCTGGAGGATGAGAGAATGAGAGAAACAGGTAAATAATCAGATAGAGCTCGAGAAATCGAAAATATGGGACTTTGAATCACTAAATTCGGATGCAAATTGAGAGAATTATGGGTTTTTGAAGGTTTTTCTCTTCTTGCTAATGGTGAAAACGAGTTTGAGGAGAAGAAGTGAGAAAATTCACTAAAGAGATTGGGAAAACAAGGGATTTTTCGGTTTAAGAACGGTTCATTAAACGAATTTCGGTTTAGGCCCGGTTTAGAAATCGATTTTGGGAAGGAAACACTTACCTGGGAAGGCGCTCGCGGTCCGGGCCAAGCCGCAAACTAGACCGCGATAACACTCGATCGGTTTTGTATCGACGCTCGCGGTCCGGGACAAACCGCGAGCTAGACCGCGAGAATGGTCGATTCTATGGGATTAAGCCCTCGCGGTTTGGCTTATACCGCGAGCTAAGCCGCGATCCGTCTCGGCGGGTTTTCGATAGATGCTCGCGGTTTAGGTGCAAAACGCGAGGCAAACCGCGACTTCCTGGTCCGGGTTCAGACAACTCCCAATTGTTCCAACAACCTGTCGTTGACCAATTCTATCACCTGAAACATGAAAAACTAAAGAAAAACTTCAACCATAACAAGAAAATAATCATATGTACAAGGATAAACATGGGAATGTCTCCCAAGTGCCCTTTTGTTTAAAGTCGGTAAGCTCGACTTTTCAAACCGTGTTTTTAGGCGGTTGGAGGGCTAGAGAGTGGAACCGAGGTCCCTTCCTCTATAGCTTCTGAAGCGGAGTAATGCTTGAGACGTTGACCATTGACGGTGAACTCTTCTTCTGACTTTCCCCAAAGGACAACTGCTCCATAGGGCCTTACCTCCTTTACCTTGAAAGGTCCCGACCATCGAGACCTGAGCTTCCCGGGAAACAGCTTCAACCGGGAGTTAAACAGAAGCACAAGATCACCTTCTTTGAACTCTCTCTTCAGTATCAGCTTGTCATGGAAGAGCTTGGTTCTTTCTTTGTAGATCTTTGAGCTTTCAAAAGCCTCAAGTCTTATCTCATCCAATTCATTAAGCTGAATCAATCTCTTCTCAGTTGCGGTTTTGATGTCAAAGTTCAGCAACTTGACAGCCCACATAGCTTTATACTCAACCTCAACTGGTAGATGGCAAGACTTCCCATACAGCATATTGAAAGGAGTGGTTCCAAGGGGAGTTTTGAATGCTGTTCTATAAGCCCACAAAGCATCATCAAGCTTCTTGGACCAATCTTTCCTTGAAGCTCCAACAGTCTTCTCTAAGATAGCCTTGATTTGCCGGTTGGACACTTCAACTTGTCCACTTGTTTGAGGGTGATATGGAGTTGCTACCTTGTGCTTAACTCCATACTTCTTCAAGAGGCCTTCAAACAACTTGTTGATGAAATGAGATCCTCCATCACTAATCACTACTCTTGGAACTCCAAACCTCGGGAATATTATGCTTTTGAAGAGCTTGATTACAACCTTAGAGTCATTGGTGGGGCTTGCCACTGCTTCAACCCATTTGGATACATAATCCACAGCCACCAATATGTAGTTGTTCCCATAGGAGGATGGGAATGGTCCCATGAAGTCTATTCCCCACACATCAAACACTTCTACCTCCAGAATTGGGTTCTGAGGCATCTCATTCCTCTTGCTTATGTTTCCCTTTCTTTGGCATGGATCACACTTTGTGATGAAGGTCTGAGCATCCTTAAACATTGTTGGCCACCAAAAACCAGCTTGTAGGGCCTTTTGAACAGTCTTGAATGTGGCAAAGTGACCTCCATAGGGTGATCCATGACAATGTAGTAGGATCCCTTCCACCTCCTCATCTGCTACACATCTTCTGTAGAGTTGATCTTTGCATAAGGTATAGAGATATGGCTCGTCCCAATAGTATCTGTTCACATCCCGGAAGAACTTCTTTCTTTGATAGCTGTCTAGACTAGGTGGTTCCTTCCCAACTGCCAAGAAGTTGACTATATCTGCATACCACGGTTCCTTGTCCGCAATGGAATCAATCTCCTCCAGCCTTCTACTTGTGTTATGAGCTTCTTTGACTGCGTTAACAGCCATGAGTTGCTCCTCCGGAAGTGAATCATCTAAAGGAACATCATCTTCAATCCTTAGCCTTGATAAGTGGTCCGCTACCCCATTTTCAATACCCTTCTTATCTTTGATCTCCAAATCAAATTCCTGTAGCAGCAAGATCCATCTTAGAAGCCTCGGCTTGGCATCCTTCTTGGCAAGCAAATACCTCAACGCAGCGTGATCCGTGTACACCACTACCTTTGACCCAACCAAGTATGATCTAAACTTCTCAAAGGCAAAAACCACAGCAAGAAGCTCCTTCTCAGTCGTTGCATACTTCACTTGAGCATCATCCTTTGTCCTACTAGCATAGTATATGACATGGAGTTTCTTGTCTTTCCTCTGTCCAAGGACTGCTCCAACTGCATAGTCACTCGCATCACACATGATCTCAAAAGGCAATTCCCAGTCAGGAGCTTGTACAATCGGAGCACTAACCAAAGCTTCTTTAATCTTGTGAAAGGCTTCCAAACACTCCTCGTCAAACACAAAGTCAGTTTCCTTACACAGTAAACGAGTGAGTGGCCTAGCAATCTTGGAGAAATCTTTGATAAACCGTCTATAGAAACCGGCGTGACCCAAGAAGCTTCGAATCCCTCTAACTGAGTTTGGTGGCTGAAGACTTGTCATAACCTCTATCTTGGCCTTGTCCACCTCAATACCCTTCTCTGAAATCTTGTGACCCAACACAATTCCTTCTGTCACCATGAAATGGCACTTCTCCCAATTGAGCACCAAGTTTGTCTCCTCACATCGCTTCAGTACCCTGCACAAGTTCAACAAACAAGAGGAGAACGAAGAGCCATACACAGAGAAATAATCCATAAAGACTTCTACAATGTCCTCGATAAGATCTGAGAAAATAGACATCATGCACCGCTGGAAAGTAGCTGGTGCATTACACAAGCCAAATGGCATCCTTCGATATGCGAAGGTACCATAAGGACAAGTGAATGTCGTTTTCTCCTGATCATTGGGATGTATCGGGATCTGAAAGAACCCACTATACCCATCGAGAAAACAGTAAAAAGGGTGGCAAGCAAGCCTTTCTAACATCTGATCAATAAAAGGCAAAGGGAAGTGATCTTTCCTAGAGGCTGCATTGAGTTTCCTATAGTCTATGCACATCCTGTGTCCTGTGATGGTCCTAGTGGGGATTAGCTCATTGTTATCACTTTTTACTACAGTAATCCCTCCCTTTTTCGGGACACAGTGCACGGGAGAGACCCACGTGCTGTCCGAAATTGGGTAAATTATACCAGCATCAAGAAGCTTAAGGATTTCTTTCTTTACTACCTCTTTAAGATTAGGATTCAATCTTCTCTGATGTTCAATTGAGGACATAGATTCGTTTTCAAGATGAATCCTATGGGTACATAAACTAGGTGACAGCCCTTTTATATCTTCAAGAGAATAGCCTATAGCCTTCCTAAACTTTTTCAACTCAGTAGTCAAGGCAATCAATTCATCATCACTCAACAATTCATTCACAATGACAGGATAAGTAGAGTTAGGACCAAGAAATGCATACCGAAGCCCCCGCGGAAGGGGCTTTAACTCAACCTTTGGTGCCTTGAGCTCACTCCAGTCATCAGCTACAAGCTGCTCCTTCATACCCTCAGCTCCATAGGCGCCATCAGCTCCCATACCCACTGCGAAGACTTCTATCTCTGTACCAACTGAATCTGATCCCAACTCAATGTACTCAACCTCTCCTTGCAAAGGCTTGTGTGAATCAAGAGCTCTCATGTAAGCCCAACTCTCATCTTGAAGATAGCCATACTCTCCACATTCCTTTGTTAGAGCCACTTCCAATGGATCACTCATATTCAACTCTTCAAGAAGTTCATCAGCTAGCATATCCATAGTCTCAATATAGAACATTTGCCCTTCTATGGTTGGCTTCTTCATCACTTTGTTGATGTCAAATTTGAGCACTATGTCCTTTCCAAGGTTGAGATCAATCTTCCCTTTCTTGACATCTATAATAGCACCAGCTGTGGCAAGAAATGGTCTCCCAAGAATTAAAGGATCTTTTGGTTCTTCATCCATCTCCAACACAATAAAATCTGTTGGAACCTCAAATCCTCCCACCTTCACCGGAAGATCCTCTAGTAGACCAATTGGATATCTAATTGATCTATCAGCCAACACCAAGGAAATCCTACAAGTCTTGTAGGTGGAGAAGCCTAGCCTCTTGGCTACTGAGAAAGGCATTAGACTAGCGCTTGCACCAAGGTCACACAAGCAACTCTTAAATCTGAAGGGACCAATAGCACATGGTAGAGTGAAACAGCCCGGGTCTTCAAGCTTTTTAGGGACAATGCTCCTTTGAATGAATGCACTACACTCATGAGTAAGCATGACCATACCCTGCACCTCCTTAGTTCTTTCCTTAATGGCATCCTTTAAGAACTTGTTGTACTGAGGAACAAGTAGAAATGCATCTATCAAGGGCATTGTGAGCTCTACATTCTTCATCTGTTTTTCAAAAAGAGCCTTATACTTCTCTAAGAGCTGCTTTTTGAATCTGCCCGGAAAGGGTAACTTGGGTTCATAGGGAGGTGGAACAAACTCACTAGCTTTCTTCTTGGGTGCCTCTTCCACTACTTCTTCTACCACAGCCTTTCCCTTTCTCTTGGCAATCTCACATTCACTTTCTCTGTTGAGAGCAGAATTTTCCGAATTCTCCTCCCCCTCTTGAACTTCAATGTCCTCATTGATTTGAGGAATCACCTTAGGTTTGTGAACTTGATGAGGTTGCAGCTCTTTACCACTTCTCAATGTTATGGCATGAATATACTCCTTTGGGTTTTGCTCAGATTTTCCGGGTAGAGTTCCTTGAGGTCTAGAGGTTGAAGCATTTCGGTTCTCCATGTTGGTGACTCTAGATGTCAAATTCTGCAACTCAGTCTTCAAATCTCTAACTTCCAAAGCTCCTGAGGCTTGTCCCTGAAGTAGTTGCTGCATCATACCTTTCAACTCACTGTCCAAACCTGAAGAAGAAGAGGCTTGTGGCTGTTGTTGGTTAAATCCGGGTGGAGGGTATTGTTGCTTTGGGATAAAGGGTTGTTGACTCTGAAACTGTGGTTTGTTAGCAAACCCTTGCTGGTTAGTATAAGGGACAAAAGGCTTTTGTTGCTGAGGTTGTGTGAAGCCTTGTTGCCCTTGTTGCTGAGCTTGAGCTTGTGGTTGAGCTTGAGGATAAACCTGATCCTGTGGGTTAGCAACATTGGGGTTTCTGTAAGAGAAGTTGGGGTGATTCCGGTAGTTTGGGTTGAAACCCCTGTTGAAACCTCCTTGGCTAGCAATGTAGTTGATCTCTTCTTGGGTCATATCACCTTCAATACTATAAAGGACTGGTGGAGAATCATCATAGTTCTCCACAAAGCTGATTTGCTTTTGGTTGGATGAGATCATCTTGTCTATCTTGTCATTTAGAGACTTGATTTCCTTCTCGTACTTCTCATCGGAAGAAGATGATCCTCTAGGAGTCCTCTCATAGTCTTCATTGTAGTTTCCATCACTTGTAGCCAAGTTTTCAATCAATTCCATGGCCTCATCAACTCCCTTTCCTAGGAAGTGTCCATTACTACAAGAATCAAGCATTGTCCTCATTCTAGGAAGAACTCCTCGGTAGAGGTTACTGAGTAGTGTCTCCTTGGTGAAACCATGGTGTGGGCATTGAGTGGTGAGCTTATTGAACCTTTCCCAAGCTTCAGCGAAGGTCTCGTTGTTTCTTTGCACAAACCCGGATAACTCATTGCGGAAACGGGCAGTTCTCGTAGTTGAGAAGAATTTCTTCAAGAAAGCTTTCTTAAGGTCTGCCCATGTAGTGATGGAACCCGGTGGAATGGTGCTTTCCCAATCTTTGGCTCTATCCGCCAAGGAGAAGACAAAGAGGCGCATCTTGAGACCCTCATCCGTCACACCGTTGAGTCTTGTAGTATCACAGATTTTGTCGAATGTGTCTAAGTGCTTTAATGGATCTTCTGAGGAAAGTCCATGGAATTGGTTGTTCTGCACCATATTCATGACCATGGCTCTAATTTCAAAATTGTTGTTGTTCACTGGTGGTGGAATGATGCCCCTTCGAATAGCATTCGTATCCGGTGTATCGCCATCACCAATGGCTCGAGCTGGTCTCTCACGATGAACCGGGATCCTGTTTCCCTGTCCATCTCTAGCATCCGCATCCTGGTGATGCTGCTCTTGATGGCCCTGTTGGCCTTGATCCTGATGATCTTGCTGATGCAGATCCATAGCTGGCTGCTCTAGAGGCTCAAGCTGAGGCTGATCTACTGTTTCCTGCTCCAACCCAAGTCTCTCCAAATGCACAGCTCGTTCTAGTGTTCTTCTCTCTCGTGCTAACTGTCTTTCAAGTGCTTTGATGTCTGAAACCCGCGCAACTAAGTCTGTTGGTCCTCTGCTCCGCAAGTTCATACACCTGACATCAAAGAGAAATGAAGAAGCAAAGTTAGTAACTCAGACTTAATCTAAAGAGGAAATGAAATCAAGTTGATCTATCCTTAGTCCCAAATCGGCAACGGCGCCAAATTGATACTAGGATTTTATCGGATTAAAAGAGGTATCAATTCTCTTAACTATCGCTTAGTAAGAGGATTGAACCAATCCGGGACAAGACTAAACCAACAAGAATGCACAAAACCCTATTAGCTAAGCTAAACTCAATTTTATAAGGAAACTCTAACAATTCTAAGTGCAATTACTCAAAGACAAAGCAACTAAGCAAGCAAGCAAACAATCACTAATTGAAATAAAAGACAAGACAATCAAATAAGGGAAACAAGGGTTATGAGTTAAGGTCAATGGACTAAGGGACTAGGGATGATCTTGGGATGTCTATCAAGCCTCAAACAAGCCAATCTCCTAGCAAGAACACATAAGTTAATTAGCCTAATCTCTTAGAGCTAACTTCATTGCTTGATCCTAATTCAAGAACAAACTCTCGTTTGTGAAATGGGATCAAACAAGCATTCAATCAAGTTCTAGGAAGCTAATAATCACTCTAGACATTCATTCCCATGAGCTAGAATGTGAAAACTCTATCTAAGCTATAACTGGAATTTCAACAAACACTTGGTGGGCATGAAATCCTAAACATCCTATTTCAACTTGATCAAGGTCAAATAGGCATTAAGCACACTTAGATAGAAGAGATTTAAGAAATATTAAACACTAGACACCCCTTAATCATCCCTAATCACACTAATCCTACCTAACCCATAAACCCTTTGGGAAACTACTCACTAATCATCATTTGATCCACAAAATCTAAAGAGATAGTGTAAATCATTGAGGATTAGAGAAAGATGAAAGATTTAAACAAGAAATTTCAAAAGAAGTACTTAGATTATGAAAAGATTAAACTTTGTTCTTACAAAAGGCTTAGAATCAAAAACAAAGCTTAAGATTCTCCAAAAATTAGGTTTTGGACTTAAATAGTGAACAGTGTTCGGAACCGGGTCAACCCGGAACAAACCGGGTATTGACCCGGATCCATTGGGCGAAATTGGTCAAAGCTCGAAAGTCAACAGGTTTTGGGGAGGCTCGCGGTTTGGAGTTGGACCGCGAGCTTGACCGCGATAATGCTCGGTCTGGAATCGGTCGATCCTCGCGGTCTGCCCCTCACCGCGAGCCAAACCGCGGACCTTCTCTCATGCACGCAGGAGGCTCTCGCGGTTTGCTCCACGACCGCGAGCTATGCCGCGATAATGCCCGGCTGGTTTTCATCGTCTCTCGCGGTCTGGTCCTCACCGCGAGCTAGACCGCGAGCTAGCTTGCATCGGCCATTCCTTGCATTCTCCTGCACCTCATCATCTCCAAATGACTCCAACACTCCAATCTTCTACTTCAACTCCTGGCACACCTAGAAATCAACCTGGAACACACCAAAACAAACCAAAAGACAAACTCCTAGTCCTAGATGCCTAAACTCTAAATGCAACACAAAGAAACAACAAAGGAAGGGAACAAGACAAGGAAAAGAAGATGAATCAAGAACAAACACTAACTTAAATGCATGAAAATATAGACATATCAAAAGAAAAAGAAACCATGCGTTTACAAGGAGACTAGTGGGAGCGTAATGGCAATTCTCACACAGTATGTAGATAACATACTTGAATCTCACAAACGACGTTCCGACGCTAAAGTCTTGTCAAGATTTGGGTCGGAAGTCAAACTTAAACGATAGACATGGGAGTAGCCGCGTGAATTCTTGGAATAAGAATCTATTAATATAGATTGAGTAAGCTAATTGGGTAGTGTCAAAATTCTTATATTGATAAGGTATTGGACAGCTCTAAGGTGCTTGATTCCAAGAATGGCTTCATACCAAAGGTCTTATGGCAATAATCTAAGCAAGATAAAGTGTCTTGGACACTGGCTGAGCTGGTAACAATATTAGCAAGAAGAAGTGTTTTGAACACTGTCTGAACTAGTATTAATGAGTGTGATTACTTATGCTGATGCAATAGAATCCATCATGAATGCCATATTTTGCGCTCGTCTAGATGCAGCTTAAGCATAAAGCATGACGAGAAAATACCAATGCACTCCGGTAATAGTCACTGAATAGTTACCAGAAATATCCCAAGTGTTGAGAAACACTAAGGATAGGTTCGTGGTGAACTGATAAAGTGACGAACCAGTTGAAAGTAGTTAGTCGGACAAAGACGATTCCCGGTTCCCACCTGGTTATGTCTCTTGGCCTGAATAGCGGTGCTAACTGTTGGAAAGGCTCCAAGCAGTAGACCGTAGAATAGTGCTTTTATCTGAATGGCGGTGTAATTTGTTGAAATTGTTTCAAGCAATAGCACCGCACTCTCTCCCACAACCTAAGCACGGAATTTATTCTGTTGCTGTAGGTGTAAGATATCTGAAAAGATGATCTTGATTCTAGTGGGAGTTATTTTAGTTATGTTGTAAACTTAACATATACATGCTTTGGCACTGTTTGTGTAAGTTAAAACTGACATCAGTATTATTTAATTATTGGATAATTAAATAATGGTCCCAAAGTACTTTATGGTCATCTTATAGGTCATCAAGTTGATGACTTGATCATGAAACCCTATAAGTAAAAGATGACATAAATGATGATTGTCCCTAGTCAAGGTTGTTAAAATGGGACACTAACAACCGCGCAGACTAGTATGTGAGGTGACTGTTGGACTAAGTTTCATGGAGTCAATGATATGATTATCACAGTCAATCACATAGATATATGTTGGTGAACATATGATCGGACATGGCCCGCTTAATGAGAACTCCACAGGATAGTTATATATAAGTGTCATGGGAGGTTCTCGTTACGACTATAGAGTATAGTCCTTAGACCTGAGTTCATCATGCTTTCTAGCATATGAATTGGTGCGCTTTGACCCTGTCAAATGTCGTTCCGTAACTGGCGGCTATAACGGCATTGTTTCGACGTATCATGAAGTATGTATAGAAACAGGGATGGAACAAGATGGAATTTGTCCCTCCTGTGTAATGGGAGATAAATATCTCAGGGCCCATCGAAGATTTGATACTGAGAAAATGCATGGCCGTGCTCAAACGAGGTGATTGTCAGTCGTTTGTTTATCAGTATAGATCAGAAGTTCGATGAACATGATGTTGGCTATAATAAGGATGACACAGTCTCTTGCCTTATGCCATATCGAGATATAGAGACGAAGGGATTATAGGAATAGGTGATTCCAGTACAAGTGGGAGATTGTTGGGATTATGTCTTGAAATCACATTGTACGAACTCTAGAGATAGTTGTATTGTCGAGATCGGACAATTCATATGGTACTGGGTAGTCATAACGTTTTGCTAGAAACCGCTTATGACATATGAGTTGTAACTCATTTCCAGTATCGTGTGAACCTACAGGGTCACACACCTAAGCAAGTTGGATATACTCTGCATGGGATAGATCATTGGCATATGGTCTGATCGATGTGTATTAGATACGCATCGAATTGAGTTTCAAATAGGTGTATCGATCGACACCATTAGGTGCGTCGGTCAATACAAGACTTGTGTCGATCGACACCAATGGATGCGTCGGTCGACACAGTGGCGAAACCGAAACTGATGTTTCGGTTTATGAGAGAGTCGATATATAAGTGATCTTATGATTTTTCGACCGAGTAGAAGAGCGCCGCCCAGAGTGTTTTCTCAGTGAGAAAACACAGAAACCTCAGAGAAACTAAGGTCCCAAAGAGATCCGAGCACCGGCGCTAGTAACCCGGCGGATTCCAGCTTGTGTGCGTGTGGACTACGATAGAGGTGCAGCATCTGAGGCGCAATAGATCTCGTACTACCTGATCAATCTTCCGCTGCCAAACACCAGGTAATCACGAGGTGAGATCCATGATTCAATTAACTAGACCCTAGATCCTAGGCTATCTGGAACTCGCGAGAATTCTGAATCTGGTAGAATTGGCTCGGATTTCCAACAGAATGGACATCGTGGGACCGCTGGTCGTATCTGGCAAAAAGAAAGCCACACACCTGCTGGTAATGACGGACTACTTCACCAAGTGGATTGAAGCAGAGTCATACCAGAAAATTAAGGACGTTCACGTTAAGGAGTTCGTCTGGCGAAACATCGTTTGCCGACATGGACTACCCCACGAGATCGTCACCGATAACGGATCTCAGTTCATATCAAACACGTTCAAAGAGTTCTGCAGAACTTGGAACATAAAGCTGACTTACTCAACGCCACGCTACCCCCAAGGGAACGGGCTAGCAGAAGCAGCTAACAAAGCGATTATGAACGGTCTCAAGAAAAGGCTCAACGAGTGCAAAACAACCTGGAGTGACGAACTCCCAGCCGTACTCTGGGCCTACCGGACTACCCCCTGCAAATCCACTGGCGAGACTCCCTTCTCGCTGGCTTACGGAATCGAGGCGGTAGTACCAGCTGAAATTCTCGTGTCAAGCATTCGCAAGGAAGAATGCCCACGACAAGAGGAACTTAATAACAAGATGATAACTGACGAGCTCGATCTCGTCGACGAAAGAAGGAACCTCGCATTAGCTCGACTCTAGAATTACCAACAAGCCGCAGCTCGCTACTATGATTCCCGAATCAAAACTCGAAGGTTCCAAGTAGGAGAGCTCGTCTTGCGGAAAGTGTTCGACCATAAAAAGGAAGAACACGCTGGAAAATTAGGAGCAAAGTAGGAAGGTCCTTACCAGGTCACCGACGTCGTAAAGGATGGGGTCTACCGACTCAAGTCGGTAGAAACCCAGAAGCCCGAACTACGACCTTGGAACATCATCAACCTCAAAAAGTATTTCCACTAGGAGTACATCAACATAATCGAACTACGAAATGGCTTGATCCCCTTAAAAAGGGTACGTAGGCAGCTCGACTTCGAGCGCAGCCGCCCCCCAAAAACAAAGCTCACGCCGAGCTCAACAGCTTCTGACGAAGTTACACCGACTTATCTTTGTGAAATCAAAATAAGCCCCCTTAATCCAATGCTTCTTTCTGTCGTAAAAGTTAGAATCATTGCGAAATACCTTGTCATAACATTCCCAAAACAAAAGATATGAAATTATCTCTTCAAAACGAAAGATATGAAATTATCTCTTCCGAAACGAAAGATATGAAAGTATCCCTTCCAAGCGACCTGAAATGGCCTCTCTAAAAGCTAAAGTGATATGAAATTATCTCTCCCAAAATCAAGCGATATGAAAGTATCCCTTCAGAGCGACCTGAAACGGCCTCCCCAAAAGCTAAAGTGATATGAAATTATCTCTCCTAAAATCAAGCGATATGAAATTATCCTTTCCAAGAGACCTCAGACGGTCTCCCCCAAAATCAAAGTGATATGAAATTATCCCTTCAAACAGAGCCCTAAAACGGTCCCTCCAAACCGAACGAACTGAAATGATCGTCCCAAAAAAAAGCGACCTAGAACGGTCCTCCCGCTTCGAACGAACTGAAATGATCGTCCCAAAGAAAGAGATCCAGAATGATCTCTCCAAAAAAAAAATATACAATTCTTCTAAACCTTATACGGATTAAAAGAATTGGGGGGCTGCCCCACCCCTCAAGAAAAATTACGAGGACAAGACGGCTACTCAAGCATGCAACCTCTACACACACTTCAAACCGGATCTTTGTAAGTTTACTACGATTCGTTTTCATACTTAATACTTCTCTTTTCAGTTCAGCAATCAAGCCTGAATCTTGCATTACGAAGTAGCCGCACCTGAGACTATTCCTGGAGAGGAGCTCGAGCTCAAACGCAATTAACTTAAAAGAGAAGCCAAAAAGGCGATTTAAAATAAGTTATCTGCTCGGCTCCCCCGGAAAAGTTCGAACCGCCGCAACGGCTCGAATTTTGTGCTAAAGCACGAAAACAATAAAATCTATGCTAAGGCATGAAAGATTTTTTTTTTAAAAAAAAAGCCTCCTTGGGCAACCAAAGTCTGAAAAAGAAATTAAAAGCCCCCTCGGGCAACGAAAAGTCTGAATTAAAAAGCCCTCTCGGGCAGAAACAGATGAAAAGGACTAGAACTGCTTGGAAGGAGAGGAAGCCTCGTCTTGATCCCCTGTCTGACCATCGGTCACCCTGTCCTCCTCGAGTTGACCCTCGACCTCATCGCTAACTCGCGAATTAACTCCGGTCGGGAGGTTTGACCCATACTGATCAAGACGAGTAGCCGCCTGGCTTAGGGGGCGCGCAAGGATCACGGAGTCGTCCGAAATCACCGGCAAATTAAGCTTGCTGATACTGAAGTCCGACACCGCCGCAGCGTTCATCTCCTCTGTGGCCAATCTCTTCTTCTCGGCCAAGTCCATCACCTCCTTGGTCAGGTCCAGTTCGCTAGAGGCGAACTCGGCGATAAGCGCGATATTAGCCAAGGCCTCCTGGAGCCTCATCTCAGCGCTCATGGCGACCTTCCCCCGGCTCTTTTTCGCTGCGATCCCCTCGAGAATCTTGAGATTTTCGCCGTTTAGCCCTTTCTTCGCCTCATGGGCTGCCACCTTAACATCAAACTCTCGGTCGGCGAGAACCTTATCCAGATCAGCCTGGCATTGCGCAGCCCGCACGTCCGCAACACGACCTGTCTCAATGGCCGTTCGGCTCGCCTCCTCCGCAACCGAAACCCGAGCCAGAGCACCCTGTAACTGCCCATCCAGGTCGCCCGCCTTCTTCCTTAGCTCCTCTTCCCGATCCGAGGCCCCCTGCAGCTGCGCTTTCAGGTCGCTAACCGTTTTCTTAACGGTGTCGAGCTCGCTCACCTGCGGTATCTCTCGCATCTCGCGCTCGGCCCTAGCCGCAAACCTGTTCGCAGCCTCCAAGGCCTACAAAAAAGAGGGGGTGCGTGAAGAAAGTTAAGCACGAAACAAAACGAAGGGAAGAAGTCATTACCTTCCCATAAGCCGCCATCATCTCGGTATAAGTATCACCAAGAGCCATATCCCCAACAGCCGGGAGCTGAACACCTGCCGGCTTAAAATGCCTTAGCAGATAAGTGACACCCGTCGGGTCGTCCGCAATCGGGCATTCCTTCTGGTGCCTAAAGCGCCAGTTGAAAGACCCCGAGGACCCAAAAGAAGCAGGCCTCGCCTCAACACTCTGGCCCGATCTTCTCGAGCTCACCTCTGCGTCAGTCCTTCGACGCTTCGCCGCCGGAGGAGGACCGCCTCGGCTCCGGCCGTTCGACCCTCTCGAACCATTCGACCGAGAGTTGCGCAAGGCAGGCTCTTTAGACGGGGCCCGAACCGGTTCCTCGCTGGCCGGAATAGGAGCTAAATCCTCCGCCCCCACGTTTGCCTCTCCAGACCCTGCGACCACGGGAGAAACCCGAACAGGGTTAGGAGGAGGGATCGAAGGAGGAGGAGGAGGCCCCTCGTCCATGGCAAAAAGGAGGGCGTTGCTCAAGTCGCCAGCCTTCATTTTCTTTGCCAAATCAACGAGATCTTTCCCGTTCCGACGGCTGCTAGATCTTCGCGACATCTTTTCAAGAGAAGGGGTGCTTGCAGTAGAACTATCATCCGAAACAGGTCGACCTGCAAACGAAACAGATTCGGGTCAGCCTAGCAAACGAAGGGCATATTGCGCGACGACCCCCAGAAAGACTAACCGGAACACTTACTCTCTCTGGTCCGCTCGATAATCCGAAGCGGAGCCTGAACGATTCGAGTCGAAGCGGGCTGGTGAAGGAGGCGTGATTCATCTCGCAAAAGACGAGGTTGGTATAGAGGAGGTTGTCGAGCAGCAGGACCTAAAGCAGCTCGGATTCGCTGATCCGTGAAGTTACACCAGCGGATATCCCCTCTCCGTAGGCGAGCTATCAAACTCGAGGTAGTCGGGTCCAAAGGTAATGACTCAGGAGCCTCTGCAATGAAACCAAAAAGGTCATTAGCAAACAGCTCGATATCAATAAAGGACACCGCAGCAACTAGAGAAACTAGTAAACCCTATAAGCTAACCAACGTTAGCCGCCCATCTTGTCGGGATAACCGAGTAATCAAAATCCTCGACCGAGTGATGATTGATCCAGAAGTAGAAGTATTTACTCTTCCACACATCCCTCGTCGGGATCTCATCAAGGATCTTCCCATGGCGAGGAGAGAGGTAGTAGGTTCCGGGAAAACGGGTGTTATGTTTTACCGAACAAACCCTCATCAACTTCTCGACTCCAAAATCGATGCCTTCCTCGACGGCTCTGACCCCGAGCCCGACGACATACCGAACGAAATTCGGAGTCATCTGGTGAAAGGCCAGTTGGAGCTGAGCTAAAACCCATGAGATAATGCGAGGGATTGGAAAAACAATCCGCATTTATCGAAATAGGTATAAGAAGCGCAACAATGGCCTTCGACGACAGTTTCCGGGGACATGTCCGGCGATGGGATAAGTATCTCCACCTCCGACGGAATCTGGCATTTCGCCCGCAACTTCTGTATTTGGTCAACAGTCAAACTGGACGGTGGATGAGGACCAATCGGACCAGCCGCCACAGTAGGACTAGCCCTGGCTGTACTCTTTCGAACCATGATAGTTCGGAATATTGATAATTTATTTCAAGGAAAGAGGGAAAACAAAATCTCCAGAGAGAGAAAATCTCGAAACAACGAAAAAGAGAATATGAGCGAGAGGCAAGAAGATGATATAATGGAGGAGAAGAAGTTACCTTGACGATTCGCAGTGTGAGCAGTAATGGGAATCGTGCTAGGTAACTTCCCCTTTTAAACTGTGCTCGAGATACGTGGGATTTTTGGTATCCCACAATCCCAACCGCTCGATTCGAAATTTGTAAATAATCACGAAAAAAAGATCGAGGCAGTTGTGATCCTTCGGTCCCGTGCGATCTCAACCGTCGATATAAAATCTATGGATGGGAAGAAAATAATCATTGGATTTGTCACATCCGAGGCACGCACCTCTTCCCGAGAATGTCCACCGCCCATTAACCTCGACTTCACGAATTCAATGGGCTGGGGGGCTATTGTTGGTACTGGATTTCCCTCTGAGAAATCCGGCCCATTAACAGACAAGACAGAGGCTCATAATTACGAGTCCATTCCGGAATCAAAGACAGACGAAAGAGCCGACTCCTTCGATGGGCCCAAGCGAAACAAACGCCCCGGCAAGGCCCAGACGATGCCGAAGCCGGAGACAATCGAGCTCGAGCTCGGCAGAAGATGATGTGGAGATAGAGCGACTCGGTCTTCGCCAGTTCAACTGATCCGCATAAATCTCGGAGATCGTTACGACGACGAGGCCGAAATATCGGGACGAAGAGATCAAATTCGAGACTATTTAAGAAGAGAAGTGGCGATTCATTAAGCATATTCCAACCTAGGCTAAGAACACTTCGATTAGATAGCTCGATCTTATACTTTGTACTCTCTTCTCGACTGTGTTTGTTCTATCTCGACGATCAATCTCAATAAAGTCTTTGATTCATAGGAAAATATACCATTTCTATATCCTAAAGTCCAAATCCACGAATACAAATTCTTAGTGTGAATCCCGGATCTCACAATTAGTTTCTAACTATTAAACCAGTCAAACTCTCTTTGGTATGAAGGGGTAATCTTTACATTTAATTATCTAAAGGCTGACTTCGGACTCTTGGAAGATTATGGGTCTAAGGTTCGGAACTTCCAAGATATTAAAAAAAAAAAACACTTCAACCGACAACCATCCGCTTTCGCAAACTAATGCAACCGCATCTACTGTATTTAAACCAGTCGAGCCCTAAAATGAGATCACTAAGGAGTCGAGTCGTTTAATTTAAACGGCGAGTGTGGTTGTGATTGCTGGAGTTTGTGGAAAACGTATTTTAATATAGGATATAGCCATATAGGTTTTTATTTTATTTAATGTATGAGTTTTTTTCCTCTATATGCACAGAGATCCTATTGTACGATAAGTTTTATTTTTCTATATAAACAAGTTGAGATCTCTATTGTGGTGGATCTTCAGAATTTTCTAAGTTCATTCATTGTGAACCTGAATTCAATATAGTCTTAGTGCTTGCGTCAAAATGCTTAAGAATCTTGAGGTTTCATGTTGTTTTCTTTTTGTGATTGTATAATTCACATATTTGAAAAAAACAAAAATGCAAGGTGAAAAGTAATAGCTGAAAGCTTAAAGAGATTGAGCGTTTGTGAGTGTGACTCAGACGATGACGTGGACTACACAAATTGTGACGTGAAGTACAAATCAGCAGCTGTAATCTCAAATAGGCGATGGATATCATTCACTAGAGTATATAAGCCTTGTGAGGTTAAGAAAATTAGGGTAGCCGTCGAATGCAAGTGAGCTTGAGTTAAGCGAATCTTAGAGTCAGTTGTTCTTTTCATTGGTGAGTGAATTAAAGAGAAAGGTGTAAACGTTTATTTACTTAGAAATAAATACGCTTCCCTGGTATATTGGTTTAGTCCAAACCGACACAACTCGCGGAAGCAATACGGGTTGAAAGGCTTTGTATTGTGGAAGCGATGTAAATGGGGTCAATGACGGTTTGGTGTGAGCCGTGTCTCAAACCACATTATCTCTGGCTTCGTATTGTGATGAACCTTTCCTATTTTACTTGCTCGGGTTCGACTTGGTCATGTTCTTGATTGATTGTTGGCCGGTCAGCTCGTCGGTCAGCGGATAATGGGAAAGTGGCGTTACAAAAAGGTGGTATCAGAGCATGGTTCGTCATGGTTACGAAACAATTCATTTCTAAGTGTTTTCTGTGTTCTATCGAGTCAAATGTATCACCCAAGCATCCATTAGGAAACCGCGGTCTGGGAGGGATGGGAAGTAGAACTTTGTATTATCTGGACTAACCCTTTTCTATGTATTTTATTGCAGTCATACATCAGAGTGCCCCAGGGTAAGCGGAGTGAGTGGTGCGTGAGGTGCGGAGTTGCTACATCAGCATGAACAGTCAGGGATCCTCCGGATACGACTATGGCCAGCCAGGGCCGCATGTACCTGGAAACTCTCGGGAGTCGCGCACGTTAGACCGTCACCCGATACCTCTACGAGTGCTAGTGGGCGCTTCAGCGGCAGTGGCTGATCCTACACCATTGCCCGTACCCTTACCAGCGTCGATGCAAGATAACGCAGACACCGCTGATCCGTACGTCGGAATGTTGGATTGGTTCGGACATGTAGATGTGGAGCTGCCGCCTTAGATACTGGAGTAGGCCGCTCAGTCAGAGCCACATGAGCCTATATTTGAGGCACCAGAAGTCTATGTTCCTTTCAGCATGGGAGAATTCATTTTTAGCTCACTACCACATGGCTTCGACCAAGATATGGAGCCAATTGACCCATATCAGCGCCAGGAGTGAGAACATCGTGTCGCCGAGTAGACTGCCATGCTTGCCGATGCATTGGAGCAGTGCGTTGGCATGCATCACCAGCCTCGCCATCAGTCCTAGTCATCTTCTTCGTCGCTTGAGTCGTCTGAATCACCGTCAGATTCATCGGAGTCGCCGCCACCAGAGATGTCGCAGTACCCGCAGTGTAGTGTCTGCGGAGCTCGGGGCTTCCACTTCCATTGGTGTACTCGTCCAGTCGATCGATGATAAGCATAAAAGTTCCCTTCAATACCACTTCAGCTGCAAGTATACAGCCTAGTCTTTGTAGTTTTAGGGGTGTCAATCCACTTGGGTGATTAAACACACTAAGAATACAGGAGTTCGCTTAATCTAAGTGCAACCAATTTGATTTGTGAGTTTTATGGCTAAGCTTGCAAGTTGCAATGATTAACAAGATAATCAAATTCCAAACATGATTACTAAATAAAAATGTAATTCACACAATATCAAAGAGTGATTAAAACAGAGTAAAAATAGAGCAAAGTGATGATTAAGTTGAATGATTAAAACACTAAGTTCCTTGGGTTGAGTTTTCGGTTTGGGTGATCAACAATTAATTCAGAAATGTTCAAAAACACTATAATGATTTCTTAGGCTAAGAACAACATATTAAGCTACTCCACTCTCATGATAATATCCTTATATCTATCAAGCATTAACATCAATTCTCACTGGCAATTTCAAGACAAATATGCATTATGAACAAGTTCTTATTACCACTAAACACCTTAAACATCAATTATCATCGGTTAAGTATGTAAAGCACTTGATAGAGTTTCAAACATTAACTACACTTCTCAGTGCTAGGAACATTTAAGATCAATAAATTGATTAGCTACCAATCCTAGCATTAGGAGCTTCTAACAAGTAAGAAATCAATATTTCCAAGTTTTAAACATCCTAAACCATGTCTAGGTCACCCTCATTTTACTCAAACCCAGAAACTTAAAATGAACTACTCACTACCCATGTAAATAACAAATCAAAACATGATTAAAGTAAACAAGAATGATAGAAACAAGAAGAACTATAAGATGAACTCAAGAACAAACTTTAAATTGCATACGAGATTAAAGAAACAAAATTGTTTGAAGTAGATTGTTTACATGAGGTGATATGGCTCTTCTTACACATTAAGAGCCTTTAAATAGAAGATAAAAGAGTGTAATGGTCGACCACAATCACATGGAAGGTCTACAAGCCGAAAGCAAAAAGAAAAAGTAGCATGTGGGAAAATGTTGGTCTCACAGCGGCAGGGTTGATATGCGTCCAGTAAATCGGTCATAACGCTTGGGTATAGCTCAAATTACTTTGGGATTGGAAGATACAAAGATATATATGAACTTAAGATCTTCATATGACTCGATATTTCAAGGTTAAATCTCACATTGGGATTGGGAGGCCGCTATGAGAGGCCGATGTGAGACCTCTTGATCCACAGCAATTTTGGAAGGCCACTATGGAGGTCTCTGGAGCTCCCGGCTTTTCATATTTCTTCATAGCGGCTTCAGTAGGCCGCTCTTGGATGCCACTGTGAGGTATGGTCGTGATTATTAGCTGTTTTCACTTCTTTGGGGTGTATTTTAGTCTCTACCTCCTCCATTATCATTTATGTGTTTCATCATGTCTTTCACCCCCTAAAAAGAAGAGAAAAAAATCATATGCAATCCTAATGATGCCTAAATGCATTATCCTAAAGCTAAAACACACTAAAAATCATTATTAAAACAACTCAAAAGTACAACACATCAATCCAGGTTACCGGGAGCCATACCAACTTGTACCGCTCCTCGACTTTTGCCAGGTCTGTGGCAACGACGGCCACCTTGCACCTATTTTCCCGATCGCAGGCCCAGGTCCCCGTATGCCAGAGCCAGGACCCAACCGCCTACCAGCTCCAGGACCCAGTAGACCAGGACCTAACCGCCTATCAGCTCCAGGACCCAACAGACCAGATCCAGGTCCTAGCAGGCCACCTTCAGTACCATCTTCCGCTTGCCAGCTTTGTGGTGACGAGGGTCACTTAGCACATGTTTGTTCTATTAGGCTAGCCCCAACACCTTCAGCCGTTTGTCAGCTCTGTGATTGAGAGGGCCACACCGCAAGTCTTTATCTGATGGCCGAGCCGCACCACGTCGTTGCACCATCTCTCAGTGCGCACCCTCAGCATCCCTCTATCACACCTGCCAGCGGATTCTTCTGCGATCCGTACTGCCACTTGTGTTGGGAATTTTGGTCTTGCTGGAGACACTAGGTTATAGTTAGGTAGGCCAGGTAAGTATGAGCTCTAACCTAATTTTGTGTATATAGATCGGTTTATTATCGTCTCTGACAAATTTCGGGTATGCAGCGGCGTGATTTTGTTTTTAGTTATGGCAGCGAACGCTTATGTAGTAGACTCTGGTCAACTGATGTATTAAAAGCTTTGTATATATGGATATGACGTTTAATGTATGTGGTGGATGCAGAGTTTTTGGCTTATCATTTTGAGTAACGTAGTAATTATTTGGCATGCGTGTGATGGTTATGAATGCAATTCAATTACAATGTGAAACCAAATGATGAGCGGGACAAGCGATCGCTCATCATAACCCAAGACACAACCGCACCGACGTACTGTAACCGATCTATTGGTTGATTGCGTATGGTAATTGTTTGACTATGTTCCTTGCTTGTTTGATTTATTCGATGCATTGTGTGGTACGCTAGATTGCTAGGGTTTTGTATCTTGTTTTGGTTGTTGTAGCATCATTAGGTTGGTAGTTGTGCGTATTAGGGATTGTTAGGTATCTAGAATGGGCATAATTATTAAAGTTACCAGATAGATATGTGAAATAGGAATAGTTAGTAAACCCCTAAATCAGTGTTAAGCCAGACTCGAGACTGGTTATGTTCAGAGACTTATTCACGAAATTATAGAATATTGTCATTTAATCATGGGTAACCGTTGGGTACATGATTAAGTAACCATATTCCTATGAGAAAGTAACATCGGGAATAAGTAAGAACGGATCTAACCACTACAGTGGAATGTTATTAACTTATAGTGCAGGATGAAATAGACGATTTGACATGGATACGAGACCGAGCCCGAACCCAAAAGTGAGGTAAAGTGCAAGGAAGCCGCGAGAAAGTTGACCCAAGCCGTGAGGGATCCAGTACGGGGTATCAGCAGTAAGCAACGGTCAAAGTGAATCAGCCAGTATGTAGCAAAGATATGAGGAAAAGTGTCGGTATCAGTATGGGGATCAACTTGAAGCTATCCATAAGAAGCATTTCCGGAATCTTTTAACTTGAAGGGAAGTAATCAGATTCTTGAAGAGTGTCTAAGGAAGGCGAGTCAATGTTGGAATAGTTACGGAAGTCGAAGCAAGTAGGGAAGCCAGAAGTGAGAATCATAGCAAAGTAGGATGACGCGGGCAAGTACAGAGTTTGGAATGGACCGATTTAGTCAAGAGCAGTGAGTAAGCAGACAGAACAAAGATCAACAAGGAAGTATATGTTGGGATTATGTCCTGAAATCATATTGTACTGACTTTGATTGATAGTTGTATTGTCGAGATCGGACAATTCATGTGATACTAGGTAGTCATAATGTTTTGCTAGAAGCCGCTTATGACAAATGAGTTGTAACTCATTGCTAGTATTATGTGAACCTACAGGGTCACACACCTAAGAAAGCTGGATACACTTAGTATGGGATTGATCATTGGCATATGGTCTGGTCAATGTGTATTGGATACACATTGAAATCGAGTTTTAAGAGGTATGTCGATCGACACCATTGGGTGTGTCGATCGACACAAGGCTGGTTACGAAATTTATGTTTCGGTTTGATGACTTAAACGAATTGGATTAATCCAATGATCGGTTTTAGTCATTCCAGGTCTATATAAAGGCTTATATGGACGACCTGGAACCCTAGCCGTTGTTGAGACTTTTTCTTGACAGAAAACGCAGCCACCTCTAAAAACACAGGGATTCCCAGGAGATCCGATTCCCGGAACTAGCATCCCGGCGGATTCCAGCTTGTGTGCGTGTGGACTGCAGTAGAGGCGCAGCATCTGAAGCGCTGTTGATCTCAATTACCAGACCCTATTCCGCTGCAAAGTTCCAGGTAAACACGAGATCATCGGTAAGGATTCAATTACTCAAACCCAGATCCTAGGCTTCAGGAACTTGTTAGGATTCAAACTGATGTTAGAATGGCATAAGTTCCTTCAGTGGCATCAGAGCCTTAGGGTTTAATCATTGAATCTGAAGCATGGAATTCGAATAATGATGTATTTGAATAGGTTGATGCTTGTTGATTTTCATTTTGATAAATATAATCTCGGATTTTGTTTGTATCGAAAACGATAAACCTGTGTTTTTGCACAATGTCGATCGACACAAGTTTGTGTCGGTCAACACACCGCGAAAACGATTATAAAATTTTAGGGTGGGTTTCGCACAGTGTCGATCGACACAAGTTTGTGTCGGTCGATGCACCGCGAATACGCTTATTAAAATTTGGGTATTGATCTTAGAGATCGCACTGTGTTGATCGACACACTGGGTGCATCGATCGACACAGGCTGTGCGAAAGGATAGATCGGTTCAATTGGATTGAACCGGTTATCTCGCATGGTTAAATTTCTAGATACCCTACTGTGTCGATCGACACAGGTTAAGTGTCGGTCAACACAGACCTTGCGATTGGTTGATCGGTTCAATTGGATTGAACTGGTTATCATGCTTGGTTAAGGTAGATCAGATCGGTTTAAATTAGATGAATTGGTTCAATTGGATTGGACTGGTTATCTCAATTAGCATAAACCGATTTGATTGGATAAGTCGGTTCAATTGGATTGATCGGTTATCGGGTTTTGTTAAGGTTGGATGCGAACCGTAATCGTTTGGTTATTGAACCAAATGATTGAGAATCCGAACCAAATGACCTAACCCACTTTAGTTACAATAATTAAAACTCAATTAAAATTAAAATTAGAAGTTAAACATGTTCTAAACCTATCAAATACACATTGGATGTGTATTAGATCAAAGCTTAGTTTTCAATATGGTCAACTGTCAAGACTCATTTCGTTGTTGTGATACTCTTGTCAAGAGCTAGGTGTCCACAATTCCATGAGTAAGGCAGGTAGTTGTGTTGATGGTCTTGCAGTGCTTGACATCAACAATTACATGACCCAAGAGATTGATTTACTGACCTTTTCAAGTTCCGTTTCCTCAACTAAATATCAAGTGACCTTGATGTCTTTCCCAATCTTGTCTACTGTCAAGACTCATTTCGTTGTTGGATAGTCTTGGAGTCCTTGGTATCTACAATTACATGAGTAAGGCAGGTGATCATTGATAGACTTGCAGTGCGACTGTCAATGATCACAAGACTGAAGAGATTGGTTTACTTGACTGGGCTATCAGAAGTTCTGGGCCCAGAGACATCAGAGTGGATGAGACATGGATTGTCTTATCTGCGACCAAGAGTTGTACTGGGTACAATTAGCAATGATTTGCTTACCTAGATAACCAAAGTTTGGGTGATGGCGAGTCGTCCACTCAGATTTTGGTGAAGTATGGATCTTGGATCATTATATTCATAGAGGAAACATTGTTTGAATATAATGTGAGTTTTCTTATTAGATAAGATTTCTCATTTCCTGAACTTCATAACTAAATTTTTCTTTTCTTAGTTTTCAGCCTATGTCTAAAACTACTTTCTCGTTGCGATCCGTCCTTGAGAAGGACAAGTTAAATGGATCAAATTTCCTGGATTGGTATCGGAACCTGAGATTTATTCTCAAGCAAGAGAGTAAGGACTATGTCCTTGAGAAAGCTCTCCCCGAGAGGCTTGGGACCAATGCCTCGCATGCAGTATATGATGCTTGGAATAAGCATTATATTGATGTGGTAGATGTGTGTGGTCTGATGTTGGCTACCACGAACTCGGACTTAAAGAGTCAATACGAGAACATGGAGTCGCCAATAGAGATGATCACCAGCCTGAAACTGAAGTTTCAGGATCATGCACGAGTTGAGAGATACCATATGGTTAAGTCTCTCATTGGGTGTAAGCTACCAAAGGATGCTCCAGTGAGTCCTCATGTCATTAAAATGATGGGTTACATTGATAACCTGGGGAAACTGGATTGTCCTGTTAGCCTAGAGTTGGCTACTGAGATCATTCTGCAGTCGCTGCCGTCAAGTTATGATAAGTTTGTCAAGAGCTATATCAAGAATTACTTGACAAAGACATTGACTGAGCTGCATGGCATGCTCAAGACAGCTGAGCAAAACATCATAAAGGGTAAAAGATTTGAGAAATCTTGTGTAGACAAGGGTAGAGGCAGGGCCGTCCAGATTTGGAATCAGGATAAGCATGTGTCATCTTATAAGCCCAAGTCAGGCCCATCCGATGTTGGTAAGTGCTGCTACTGTGAAGAGTTTGGGCATTGGAAGAGAAATTGCATTAAATTCTTGGAAGATTCACAAGAGGTGGAGAAGATGTACGGGACTTCTTCTTCAGGTATTGTATTATTACTTCAAGTTCTACGTAGGTATTGGATACCAGTTGTGGTACTGATGTTTTTGAAATATGCAGAGCCTAAGCAACAGTAGAACGTTGAAGAAAGGACAAGTGGAACTGCGCGTCTGGAATGGAGCAATGGTTGCTGCATTAGCCGTAGAGATCCTCCACTTGTAGGAGCCTTTCAAGCTTGGTTTTTGAATTAAGTAATTGGTGCTATGTACCTGCTTTAAGCAGAGATGTCTTTCATTTTCTTGTAAGAATTTGGATGTTTTTCATTTTGATAAAAGACAAGTTTTGCTCTTTTGATCTTGATGAAATATTCTATATTAGCACCCCTTTTTCAAATGGGTTTTATATCTTAAACCAATGTACGCCTGTAAATAACATAAATACCAAACGGTTTAAGTCTGAAGACTCGAACTCGATTTTTCCTTAGCATAGTCGTTTAAACCACATGGAGTGAAGCGAATTCAGAAGATCCATAGTTATGGGCCTTTGGGCTCATTTGATTATAAATCATATGAGATATGAATTCTGCTTACTGGGCCAAATGACTAAGGCTTCTTTAGCAGAGCTAAAGAAAAGGGCCAGAGGCTTATTGGGCCTTGCTCATACTGATGTATGTGGCCCGGTGAGCATTAGTGCCAGAGGAAAACTTCAGTACTTCATTACCTTTATTGATGACTTCAGTAAGTATGGTTGTGTTCATTTGATAAGGCACGAGTCGGAATCCTTTGAAATGGTCAAAGAAGTTCCAGAATGAAGTATAGAACCGATATGACAGAAGTATTAAAGATCATCGATTAGATCGCGGAGGAGAATACTTGAGTCAAGAATTGAGTGATCATCTAAGTGAGTGTGAAGTCGTCTCACAGCTCATTTCTCCTGGAAAACCTAAATGGTGTTTCTGAGAGAAAGAATCGGACCTTATTGGATATGCTCCGATTGGTGATGAGTCACATGAATCTTCCATTATCCATTTTGTAATACGCTCTAGAAATGTCTGTATTTACGCCAAATAGTTTTCTATCAGAATCAGTTGAAAGGCACCACATTGGATGTGGACTGGGAGTTTTCCAAGTATGTTTTCCTGATTAATTGGGGTTGCAAGGTTTATGTAAAGCAGTTGTCAACTGACAAGCTTGAACCCAAATCTGATAAGGGCTGCTTCGCTGGTTGTCCTATGGAAACCAAGGCTTATTACTTTTGCAACCAATCCAAGAACAAAGTTTTGTTGTTCGAAACTCTGTTTTTCTAGAAAGAAAGTTTCTTTCCAGGAAAAACAGTGGGAGTAGAAGTACAGCTCGAAGAAATTCGAGAAATACAGGTGGCTGCTCAACCTGTTGAGGGAGAGCAGCGGTTGGATCTACAAAGTGTTGTAGGATCTACACCTGTGGAGCCTGAAGTTCGCAGATCCGAATGGATCCGTCACTAACCCGAGAGTGATTTCTCGTGACCGATTGCCGTGATCTGATGATCATTGAAAAGTGATGAGCATGCGAGATTCAAAGAGCGATGGTGAGCCCCAACTCCGAAAATTTGCTAGGTATGCATGTTAGCTTCACCGATCTATTTCTGGATTGAAGCAAACATCTTGGAGTTGGAATCTACGTTCTGTTAAAACAGTCAAAAGTTTTGACTTGATCAGGAACGAATAGGAACCGTGCGTTTACAAGTAGACTAGTGGGAGTGTAGTTGTATTTCTCACATTGTATGTATATGACATACTTATTCTCATAAACGACGTTCCGTCGCTTAAGTCTTATGTGACTTGGGTCGGAAGTCATTTTCAACGATGGACATGGGAGAAGCCGCGTGAGTTCTTGGAATAAGGATCTATTGAAATAGATTGGGTAGGCTTATTGGATCGTGTCGGAATATTTATGTAGATAAGTGATAGGTCAGGTTTTATTCCCTATACTAACTGCAAGTGCACAGCAATATCAATGTAGTATATAGGGTTATCGAATCCACAGGGACACTGGTCTCAATAGATCAGAACGAAAGTGATCAATACTAGGAAGAAAGCAATTTGGTGTAAAGTAAATAGCAAGGCGAGAAAGTAAATCAGTAGCAGGAATTGGTTGTGAAAGCAATAAACTAAAAGCGCTAAGTCTAGGGAATTCTCAGGAAATCAGACAAGCAGACAAGTTAATCAGTCAGGATCAAATTAAACTCAGTTCTAGAACTCAAATCACGGAATTAGAATTAACCAAATCTCTTTGCGAAAATCCTCTAAGTCTAAGTGCAGTAATCCAAATCTCTTTGCAATTACTAACAGATTAAACCAGCATTAATTTCAAGTTCGATATGTTCACAATTAAACTAAACCAAATCTCTTTGCGAATAATTTAATTGCTCAACCTAAATAGTTCAGATTCTAAACCACACTCTCGTGTCGTATTTATCAACCTAAGATCTAGATTCTAATTGATCAGGTTAGAACTAGCATTAAGCACAATTTAGTTTGAAGAACATTCTAATCATGTGAATCCTTAACTGAATTAAACAAGTCTAGCAAGTCATAAAATCCTTAATGAGAAACCCTAAACCTAACTATGAATCTACTCAGACATGATTAATGGAACAGAAATCATAGAAATAATAGATTGCATATAAGAAATTAAATAGATAAAGGGGTTCGAAATCTTCTCCAAAATAGATGAAGTACAGGATTAGATCAGCCCCAAAAGCTCTAAAATCTCTTAGCTCTAAGTATGAAAGCGTATCTAAAATAAAAGCCAAAACTCTAAATATATAGGCATAATCTCGGCTGGGGCTTCTGTGTAAATACTGGAACTATTCTGGGCTTCTCTGCAAATCTTCATAACTTTGTTAAACCGCCGCGTACGGCCCATCTCGCTAGTGTGTCGATCGACACCAAAGGTGTGTCGATCGATGCATGATCATCAAATCGGGCAGTGAGTTTAAACTCTCGGCCAAAATGCTCCAAAAGTCCCAAAATACTCCAATTATCTCCAATTAGCTCCAAACCTGATTAAACCTGTAAAAGACTCTAAAATAACACAAAAGACACTAAAAACACATCTATATCATGACATAAAATGGGTAAAAACCAAGATATATCAACTCCCCCACACTTAGCCTTTGCTTGCCCTCAAGCAAAACAGAGAACTAAAATGCAGTGAAGAGGTTTGAAAACTCTTCAGAAACTCTTTTCATCTTTGAAGCAGCAACACTCAGATTCCCCTTAGTAAACCACATGAAAGAATCAACCTGCAGACATCAAGACCAACATATACTTCCCCCACACTTAGCAACTGTCCTAAGTAAACTCCACAATCACATTCAAGCATTCAAATTCTCCCTACTGACTTCTGCAAGTATTTAAGTGCGGTCTCACCTAAGGAGTATCGATCAAAGGGCACATGGATTCTTACCTTATGAGCTCTAGACCACCATACTATCTTTCTCTAGTTCCTTTCTTCTCTTTCCCTTCCTTAACAACTGATTTTTCTCCATTGGGTATCATTTTATTTTTTTTATCAGTGTTCTTCCCGTTAAGGGGTGTACCTTGGACACATTCCATGGATGCATAAGAGATAATAGTGTTTGCTACTATTCCCATGACCACTTCGGAGTTACTAACTCATCCTCAGTTTATTATCTTTTTTTTTTTTTTTGGAAGGGGAGAAGGGAACTAAATAGGATAGGTTTACAGGCTGTGTCAAAACTAACAAGGGAATCCGACACAAAGTATACCAAGCCCTTAGGTGAGAAATATAAGTCAGTATTAGGGTGAAGTCAGTAAAAGGATCCTCTGATACCTGAAGTGATGTGGGTGTCCTCAGTAGGTTGATCCGTGTCTGGGTTTTCTAATAGTCATAGATAATCTGCAGCTTCATCCCAATGGTTACTTAAGTTCCTGCAAGTGCTGCTAATCTTCTCAAAAAATCATTGTTTCTTACTTAAACAAATTTTGACTCAATAAAACAAAATTTTTAAAAAAATTTAACTGACTCTAAGAAAACAAAAGAAGGAAGTTAGTAGAACCTCTCCCACACTTAAGACACACTGTCCCCAGTAGTGTCAAGCGAAGGATTGGCAGAAGAAAGAAAATAAAAATTTGTTTATGGAATGGTTGAGTTCTCTCGGGTTTTACCTCTGTCGCACTCAGGCATCGATCGTTGCACTAGGTGCATCGACCGTTGCTAGGCGATTTTTCGTTGTGGGTCGATCGTTGCTCAGGACCGCAACGATCGCTGCAATGCGATTTCTGTCGTATTGTGACGATCGACACAATGGTGTGTCGATCGACGCACTGCGTTCTAATCCGAGACCTGCAAAGAAAAACTCACCAAAACCAGAAACAAGCGTAAAATCCTATAAAAAACACCAAAATCAAAATGCAAAAACGAAAACAGTGGGTTGCCTCCCACTCAGCGCTTGTTTAAGGTCATTAGCTTGACCGGACGAACAAGATCTTTCAGGCACCGAGAGATCTTGACAGAGACTTTTTCTGTCTCTGTGCAAGTCTCCTCATCCAAGTGTTGGAATTATGTCCAGTAATCTCTGTACTGTCTCTAGAAAGTAAGAGTATGTCAATGATCAGACATAAGTCATATAATACTGGGGGTCATGATGGCTTGCTAGAGTCCGCTCATGATCTATAAGTCTTGGACTTATTGCCTTTATTATATGATCCCATATGGGTCACACGCTTAAGCTAACAGGAAACTATGAGGAAACGGCTTAGCAGAAGTACGGTAAAAGTGCTAGGCATTTACCGAACTTAGAGAGAGATTAATGGGTCTGATTAAATCTGAGGAACTTAATTAGACTGGGAATTTGGGCCCAAAAGCCCAAAAGAATTAGAGAAGGGTTTTATAAATAAAACCAAGCCTAATTCTCTCTTCCCTAACCCTACCCAGGCGCCGAAAACTCTCTCTCTCTGCGGCCTCCCTCAGCTCGGTCTAGCAGCCATTTTCTGTGATTGCGTGTGTGAGCCTTTGGAGGATCCATCTCTTGGTGGTTCTGCTGATCTCTGACCATACCTTCCCTTTTCGCTGCATAAACAAAGGTAAAAGGTAAGATCCATTAAGTTTCTAAATAAGAGAACCTAGATCTGCATGTTTAGGACTGTTGAATCTGAGAATTGAATCTGGATTAACACTAAACGATCCTTCAGTGGTATCAGAGCCATTGGTTCTGTGGTTTTTCTTGTTTAGAATCATGTTTTAGGATTGTTTAAGAAGTGTTTTGAATCTGAGTATTGCTTGAATCTGATTTGTAAAACACTTAAGAAACAAATTAAAAAAAAACCCTAAAACCCTAACTATGAAATCGCATGGACCAAACAAGGTTTGGTATGCGTCGGCCGATCGTTTTGATGCACGGATCGATCATGGATCGATCGCGTGATCATGGCCGATCGATCGCTTGCGTGCGAGGATGGACCGATCGGATCGATTGGATCGATCGCAAGGATCGCGTCCCGTTGCCTCGTCGTCCCGCTGGCGTGTGTTGCTGTCCCGATCGCTCGGCGATCGTGTGAAGCCAACGACCCGACTCGACGATCACGCTCCCGTCCCGATCACAAGCCGAGCTCGTCCCGATCACAAGGCTTGCGGCTGTCCGGATCATGCACGATCGCGGTATGCTTGCGGCCATGACCTAATGGTCGGTTCGTTTTGGTTTTTGTGATGGTTCGGTTTAAGTCAATTAAAAATTTTAACCGTCACGGTTTAATAAACAGACTTAATAATATTTATTAAGTTCTGGTTAAACCGGGATAAGAAATCCAATGTCGAAATAATTATTGGATTTAGTGCCTAAACCAGTGGTTTTCTAATTTGATTTGGTTGGACCAAATAAATTGAGAAAATCCGGTTTAGTAAATAACCGGTTGACAATTGTGGTCATCGTAGTAATTAATTTTGGTTAAGACCAATTTTAATGAACCATACCGGTTATGTCATTTAATTGGGCAATTGGGTTATGTCTTGGACATGGACCAATTCTTGGGCCTCGGGCCAAGAAGTTAAAACAATTGGGCCAATTATTTGAGTCTTTCTTCAGATTTAATTTAAATTTTATTTTATAAAATTATAAATCGACTTTAAATTAAAGTTTCCGAAATTTTGAAATTAGAAAGTTTCTTAAAATAGAAGTTTCTAGATTTGCATGTTTTGGATTTTAAGAAATTTCTAAAGTTAGAAAGTTTCCGGTTTTAGAAAGTTTCCAATTTTAGAAAGTTTCCAAAATTAGTAGGTTTCCCAAAATGGAAAGTTTCCCAAAATAGTAATCTTCTATTTTGGGATAAAATCTTAATAAACCTACAAACCTCAAATAATATCAAGCGTTGGATGTCTTGTCCAGTCTATGTCAGCTGTCGAAGTCCATTCAATTGTATTCATGGCCTTACAGTGTGAGGGTGTCTATTTTTGCGTGGATAAGACGGTTTGTGATTCATAAATGTCATTGGGAGTCCCAGACATTAATGATTACATGACTGTATAGTCTGGTTTTCTTGACTAGGCCATCGGGAGTCCCGGGCCTTGAGACATCAGAGTGGATTGGGCCTCGGGCCCAGATTCACAACCAAGAGTTATATCACGGACATAATTAGCCGACATAAGGCTTACCGATATAAGCTAAGGTTGGGTGATGGCCAGTGGCCCACTTTGATCTTAGTTATATGTGGATCTTGGAATCATTATATTCTATTGAGGGTAACTTATGTTATTGAATATAATGCGTGATTAATCATATTAAATTTAATACGAGATTAATCATATTGAACATATTAACTAATAACCTTTTTATCTTATATTTCAGCTATGACTACTACAAGCACACAAAACACATTCTCAATCCGGTCTGTTCTCGAGAAGGAGAAGCTGACTGGAACGAACTTCCTGACGTGGTCAAGGAACTTGAGGCTGGTCCTCAAGCAGGAGAAGAAGGATTATGTCCTTCGTGATCCCCTCCCCGAGAGGCCTCCTAACAATGCCGCCAGGACTCTGCATAATGCTTGGGAAAAGCATTCGTCAGATGAAAATGATGTCTATTGCCTGATGTTGGCGACAATGACTTCTGAGCTGCAAATGCAGTTCGAGAGTGTATTGTCACCCATCGAGATAATGGCAAGCCTGAAATCACTTTTTCAGGAGCAAGCAAGGACTGAGAGGTTTCAGACAGTTAAGAACCTCTTAGACTGTAAGTTGGCTGCAAATGCGGCAGTGAGTCCTCATGTCTTGAAGATGATGGGTTATCTCGATCATCTTCAGAAACTCGACTGCCCTATCAGCCAGGAACTTGCCAGCGACATCGTTCTGCAGTCTTTACCTGCAAGCTATGATCAGTTCATCCTGAACTTTAATATGCATGGCTTGAGTAAGACATTGCCTGAGCTTCACGGAATGCTCAAGACTGCAGAGCCCAACTTGAGGAAAACCGCCAAGGACCCCAATGTGCTTATGGTGCAAAAGGGCAAGGGGTTTAAGAAATCCTCTGCTAAGGATAAGGGAAAGGCTAAGGCTGTCCAAGTCTCGGACAAGGACACGCCAAAGCCCAAGCCCAAGTCTAAGGCTGGGCCTACTGACATCTGCAGGTTCTGTAAAGAACCAGGGCATTGGAGGAGAGAATGTAAGAAATTCCAAGAAGTTCTAAAGGAATTGAAGAAGAAGACTCTCGAGACTTCTTCATCATGTATTTTTGTTATAGAAGTTAATACAACTACTTCTGATAATACCTCATGGGTTATGGATACTGGTTGTGGGGCTCATATTTGTACTAATATGCAGGCACTCAGCAACAGTAGGAGGCTGAAGCAAGGACAAGTGGAGCTACGAGTTGGGAATGGAGCGAAAGTTCCTGCACTAGCTGTAGGCACATACTTGTTGTCTTTACCTTCGGGATTGATTTTAGAACTCAATAATTGTTATTTTGTACCTGCTATAAGCAGAAATATTATTTCAATTTCTTTGTTGGATTTGGAAGGTTATGATTTTTCAGTTAAGAA
The DNA here is from genome assembly GCA_030180135.1 of Orychophragmus violaceus. Classification (NCBI taxonomy): domain Eukaryota; kingdom Viridiplantae; phylum Streptophyta; class Magnoliopsida; order Brassicales; family Brassicaceae; genus Orychophragmus; species Orychophragmus violaceus. The sequence goes on from CM058229.1 coordinate 92,609,563, forward strand.
TAAATTATGTTCCTTCAATCGCAACAATTTGTTCTATGGTTGTGCCCCTCTTACGAATGGGCTTTACATACTTGATCAATCCGCGCCAATTTATAACATTGATACCAAACGGTTCAAACCTAATGAGGAGAACCGAACGTTTCTATGGCATTGTCGTTTAGGGCACATCAGCGAGAAACGCATCAAGAGGCTCCATTCGAATGGACTTCTTGGCTCATTTGACTTTGAGTCATGTGAGAAATGCGAATCCTGCATGATGGGCAAAATGACACGGGCCCCCTTTAATAAACCTAACGAGAGGGCCAGTGACTTATTGGGCCTGATACACACTGATGTGTGTGGCCCAATGTCCACAAATGCAAGAGGAAACTATCAGTACTTCATTACCTTCACTGATGATTTCAGTAGGTATGGATATGTTTATTTAATGAAACATAAGTCTGAATCTTTTGAGAAGTTCAGAGAATTCCAAAATGAAGTACAGAACCAACTTGGCAAAAGCATTAAGGCTCTTCGGTCCGACCGAGGAGGAGAATACTTAAGCCAAGAATTCAGTGATCATCTAAGAGAGTGTGGGATCGTGTCCCAACTCACTCCTCCTGGAACACCTCAATGGAATGGTGTGTCTGAGAGGAGGAATCGGACCTTATTGGATATGGTTCGATCTATGATGAGTCACACAGACCTTCCAATATCCCTTTGGGGATATGCTCTGCTAACAGCAGTGTTCACTCTAAATAGAGCGCCATCGAAAGCAGTAGCAAAGACACCATATGAATTATGGACTGGAGTGGCTCCAGTGCTGTCTTATCTTAGAATTTGGGGTTGTGAAGCCTATGTCAAGAGATTAATCTCAGACAAGCTTACACCAAAGTCTGATAAATGCTACTTCATTGGTTATCCGAAGGAAACCAAGGCTTATTACTTCTATCTACGTTCCGAGAACAAGATCTTTGTTGCCCGGGATTGTAACTTTCTTGAGAGGGAGTTTCTCTCTAAGAAAGACAGTGGGAGTAAAGTACTGCTTGAAGAAATTCAAGATGAACAGGATACTGCTCAACCTAATGAGGAAGAGCAGCAGGAGGACCTACAAGAAATTGTAGAGCCTGAACCTGTAGTACCTGAAGTTCGAAGATCCGGGAGGATCCGTCACGAACCCGAGAGATATCAAGGATTCCTCGTGACTAACTGTCATGATCTTCTGATCATTGATGGTGATGAACCATCGAACTTCAATCAAGCCATGATGGGCCCAGATTCCTCGAAGTGGCGCAAGGCCACTGATTCCGAAATGGACTCCATGTCGGTCAACCAAGTGTTTTCGTTGGTTGACTTACCCGCTGGTGTAAAAGCCATCGAGTGCAAATGGATCTTCAAGAAGAAGATTGACGTGGATGGAAATGTCCAGATTTATAAAGCCAGGTTGGTGGCAAAAGGTTTCAGACAAGTTCACGGTGTGGATTACGATGAAACCTATTCCCCAGTGGCAATGATGAAATCTATTCGGATTCTACTAGCAACTGCAGCTTTTCATGATTATGAAATTTGGCAGATGGACGTAAAAACCGCCTTCCTGAATGGAATTCTGGAAGAGGATGTGTATATGACACAACCTGACGGTTACATAGATCCAAAGAATGCTGGGAAAGTATGCAAGCTTCATAAATCCATTTATGGATTGAAGCAAGCATCGAGGAGCTGGAATCTTCGTTTTGATGAAGCGATCAAGCAATTTGACTTCATCAGAAACGAAGAGGAACAATGCGTGTATAAGAAAACTAGTGGGAGCAAGATAGTATTTCTTATTCTGTATGTCGATGACATACTGCTTCTCGGAAACGACGTTCCAATGCTGAAGTCGGTAAAGGACTGGCTTGGAAGTTGTTTTTCCATGAAAGACATGGGTGAAGCCGCATACGTTCTTGGAATCAGGATCTACCGGGATAGATCTAGAAGGCTGATAGGCTTGTGTCAAGATTCATACATTGACAAAGTCCTACAAAGATTCAGCATGAAAGATTCCAAGAAGGGCTTCACGCCAATGGTACATGGCACAACGCTAAGCAAGAAGCAGAGCCCTACGTCGGCTGCTGAGCTTGAGCGCATGAAGAATATTCCTTATGCATCTGCAATAGGATCAATCATGTATGCCATGATCTGTACTCGTCCTGATGTTGCTTATGCATTGAGCATGACGAGTAGATACCAGTCAAATCCAGGTGAAAACCATTGGATTGCCGTCAAGAACATCCTGAAGTATCTAAGACATACTAAGGACAAGTTCTTGGTATACGGTGGAAGTGATGTGCTTAAAGTCAGTGGATTCACGGACGCAAGTTTCCAGACAGATCAAGATGATTTCCGGTCACAGTCCGGTTATATCTTTTGTCTGAATGGCGGTGCAATCAGTTGGAGAAGCTCCAAGCAAGACACCGTTGCTGATTCCACTACAGAAGCTGAATATATCGCCGCTTCAGAAGCTGCGAAGGAAGCTGTTTGGATACGAAAGTTCATTATTGAACTAGGTGTGATACCAGATGCGGCTGAGCCTCTGGCACTGTTTTGTGATAACAATGGTGCTATTGCTCAGGCAAAGGAACCAAGATCACACCAGAAATCCAAGCATGTTCTAAGAAGATTTCACTTGATACGTGACATCATTAATAGAAAGGAAGTCAAGATCAGCCGAGTTCAGACAGATGATAACGTCGCTGATCCGTTGACAAAGCCACTCCCAAGGCCTAAGCTCGAGTTCCTGACTGAAGCTGTAGGCATTAGAGACATTGAAATGTAATCTAAATTTGAGTGGGAGTTTGAGGGCTTTATTTAGTTATTTGATATGTTCTTGTAAAACATTTTCTTATGTTTAATGAAATTATTATTTCAAGATTATTTTAACTGTGATGAAATAATCGTTCCAAAATGATATGAACCATTTTATAGGTCATCGAAGTAAGTGACTTGATCTTGAGTTATCAAAGTCATTTAGCTTGATCATGAGATCCTATATTTGATAGATGGCTTATATCATCATGTCCCTAGTCAAAGGTTGCTGAAATTGGAACACCAACAACCGTGTGAGACTAGATTGGTATGTGACTTATGACAAAGTCTCAGTGTGTCATAGATGCGCGGCATCAAAGTCAGTACATAGGTGTATGTAGGGTACATACGACCGGACAAGACCCGATTATAAGAACTCTTCAGGATATTTATATCTGTGTCATAAGAGATTCTTACTACGACTATAGAGTATAGTCCTTAGACCTGAGTTCGCATGCATGTGACTGCACATGAAATAATGCGCTTTGATCATTGTCTAATGCTGTCGTTAAACGATAGTTATAAGGACCTTGATTGGGTGTATTATGAAGTGAGTAGTTTACAGTGATGGAACAAGACGGGATTTGTCCCTCCAATATAAATGGAGTGAATATCTCTAGGCCAATCGGAGATTTGAATACTGGAAAATGCATGGCCATGCTCAAACGGACTTTCCCGAGTCGTTTGGATTGTCAGTATCAAATCAGAGTCCGATGAACAAGATTAGGCTTTATAAGGATGACACTAATCTTGCCTTATGACTAATCGAGATATTGAGACAAAAGGATTATGAATACAGAGATTCCAGTTCAAGTGGGAGATTGTTGGAATTATGTCCAGTAATCTCTGTACTGTCTCTAGAAAGTAAGAGTATGTCAATGATCAGACATAAGTCATATAATACTGGGGGTCATGATGGCTTGCTAGAGTCCGCTCATGATCTATAAGTCTTGGACTTATTGCCTTTATTATATGATCCCATATGGGTCACACGCTTAAGCTAACAGGAAACTATGAGGAAACGGCTTAGCAGAAGTACGGTAAAAGTGCTAGGCATTTACCGAACTTAGAGAGAGATTAATGGGTCTGATTAAATCTGAGGAATTTAATTAGACTGGGAATTTGGGCCCAAAAGCCCAAAAGAATTAGAGAAGGGTTTTATAAATAAAACCAAGCCTAATTCTCTCTTCCCTAACCCTACCCAGGCGCCGAAAACTCTCTCTCTCTGCGGCCTCCCTCAGCTCGGTCTAGCAGCCATTTTCTGTGATTGCGTGTGTGAGCCTTTGGAGGATCCATCTCTTGGTGGTTCTGCTGATCTCTGACCATACCTTCCCTTTCCACTGCATAAACAAAGGTAAAAGGTGAGATCCATTAAGTTTCTAAATAAGAGAACCTAGATCTGCATGTTTAGGACTGTTGAATCTGAGAATTGAATCTGGATTAACACTAAACGATCCTTCACCAAGGTGGCGAGTAGGCTGTCGTAGAATGCTCGTGTCCAAGAATAGATGGAGTAAAATGCGCTCCAGGATCTATAATCACAGTGTCATCCGGCTGCTCATCATCTGCTTCCATGATGGTGAATGTCTGCCCATCTATTAGTGGTCTTCGCAGCTTATCCATCTCATAACGCAGCGGTTCATCTCCCAGATGGAGGTCTATCAGGCTGTTCCTAACATCAATTACCGCTCCCGCTGTAGCCAAAAATGGTCTTCCAAGTAGTAACGCTTCATCCGGATCACAGTCATATTTCAGCACTAGAAAGTCCGTTGGAACTAAGTAGTTTCCAACTCTCACCGGGATGTCCTCAAGAAGTCCTTCCGGAACTCTTATAGACTGATCAGCTAGGACAAGAGAGGTTCTCGTAGGCTTAAAATCCAACATTCCCAGCTTCTCTGCCACAGAGTATGGCATAAGACTTCCAGCAGCTCCTAAATCACAAAGAGAGCGCCTAAAACTATCTTCGAAAATAGAAAAGTTAAGCACAAAGACTCCAGGGTCTGGCAGCTTCTTCGGGATCTTAGTCAGCAGAACATCACTAATATGTTGAGGAACTATAATCACCCAATCTCTCAGCTCCTCATCTAAAGGTAGCATCTTGTTCAAGTATCTCTGCACACATGGGTGATATGGTGGATCATCAGAAGATGGAATTTCTTCCAATTCTTCACCAATCTCCTCTAGCTTCTTAAGCTCTTCAATTTCCTGCTTAATTACTTCAGACACTGAGGAGTGTTGTCTAATGATTTGCGCATAGATTTCCTGTTGAGAAATCTCAGAGACTCCAGAGAGTAAGCTATCAAGATTCAAATCTGCATTAATACCATTATCATTCGGCAAGTCTGTCTGTTCACGTCCTGCATCGACCGACACTAGATGTGTGTCGATCGATGCATCACTATATTTTTCACCCGAGAGTTTTTTTCCAAAATCCGAGATTTCTTCTTCTTTCACCAATTCAGCTGTACTTAGCTCAAATTTTTCACCTAAGTGAGATCCATCATTAATGTACACAGACCAGGCTTTAGTATGAGTGTCTGCTACTCCTTTTCCTTTCATAGAGCTGGAAATCTGATTCACCTGAGTATCCAACTGCTTCATGTGAGTGTTCATGGACTCGATCTTTCCATTGAGGTCTTCATAGACAGCATCTAACTTCTTGTTGCTCTCCACAGTACTCTTGGTCTGACTCTCCATAAGTTGTTCTATCATTGCTTCTATTCTACTCTCATGAGCAGTGGCTGTAGGAGGAGTCTGATAAGATGAAGATCCATAGGTTCTCTGAGTACCTTGTCCAAAAGGCTTCTGAAAACCACTTGTCTGTCCAAAACCAGCTGAGCTCTGATTGCGTGTGAAGGCACTCTTCTGTCCTCCATTGAAGAATCTGTTTCCTTGCTGATTACCAAATCTGTTACCTTGGAAACCAGATCCTCCAATATAATTCACATCTTCTTCCTGAGTGTCCTCCTCAGTTTGAATTACTTCTACATCTTGTGCAAAGTGGACAGCCTTTTTACCAGTCAGGAGATTGCAAATTGTGTCCATTCTAGATCTCAATTCAGCCATCTCTGTATTCTCTACACTTCCACCAGATTTCTTCCTCCTATCATCCATAGTCTTGCAGCTGTTGCTGCTCACTAAGTTCTCAATCAACTGCTTAGCTTGTGCAGGAGTTCTGGTGTTGAAGTTTGCATTACTGGAGTTATCCAGCGCAGACTGATATGGCAGATCTATGCCTCTGAAGAAGATACCTAGCAATGTGACCTCAGTGAATCCACGGTGTGGGCAGTCACGCTGGTACTTCCGAAATCTCATCCAAGCAGTCTTAAGTGGCTCAGTAGGACCTTGGGTAAATGTCAGAATGTCCTGTCTGGACTGATCGGAACGCGCATCATCATAGAAGTGACGCAAAAACTCACTCTTCAGGGCTGCCCAAGTAGTATACTGACCAGGTGCCAGTTGCTTCAGCCATGCAACAGCGTATCCAGCGAGACTGTATGAAAAGAGCTTTAGGAACAGATAATCTTGGCAGACTCCATCATACTTCATGCCATTGATTAGGTCCTCAAATGTATCAATGTGATCCATAGGCTGCTCTGTAGGATGACCATGGAATGCATTCTGTCTCATCAGCGAGTAGTAGATGGTCTTGATCTCAAAATCATCCCTCTCAAAGCCAGGAAGAATTAGAGCTGACCGGTTTGCATGAAACTCATCCGGTCTGTTGTAGTCAGCTAAGGTTCTCTCATGGACAACCATCTCTCTACCTTGGGCCTGTCTTGGCGCTTGGTTCTGCTCCTGTTGCAGTGGCTCAGGAGGGTCAGGGATGACATTCCCTTCAGCATCAACCCTTTGCCAAGCAGCATTGTACGGGTTGTTATCTTGGTCCCTCAGAGTACCTTGAGCATCGCGTACTAGAATCAGCCTCTATACTACCATTCTCTCTCTTCTTTGTCTTCTGTTAGTCCTCTCTAGACGTCCAAGTTCTTCAAGATCGAGATTGATTAGGCTTAAGTTCGGATTACTTCGAGTTTCACGCTTCTGCATAAACTGTCTGTAATCGTCAAGCAACGATTGATGCTAACAGTGCAACGATTGATTCAATCTCAAATCGCTTAGTGACGATCGACACAAGAGGTGCAACGATCGACGCAAGGCGAAATCGGTACCTGCGACAGAGAGAAAACAGAGAAGAAATCAGTAAAATAAAATAAAAAACGAAAACAAAAACAAAAAAGAAAAATTCCTAGTAAAAACCCTAAGTTCGGTCCTATCGAAGACTCTAAGAGTCCCCGGCAACGGCGCCAAAAACTTGATAGGTCAGGTTTTATTCCCTATACTAAATGCAAGTGCACAGCAATATCAATGTAGTATATAGGGTTATCGAATCCACAGGGACACTGGTCTCAATAGATCAGAACGAAAGTGATCAATACTAGGAAGAAAGCAATTTGTTGTAAAGTAAATAGCAAGGCGAGAAAGTAAATCAGTAGCAGGAATTGGTTGTGAAAGCAATAAACTAAAAGCGCTAAGTCTAGGAAATTCTCAGGAAATCAGACAAGCAGACAAGTTAATCAGTCAGGATCAAATTAAACTCAGTTCTAGAACTCAAATCACGGAATTAGAATTAACCAAATCTCTTTGCGAAAATCCTCTAAGTCTAAGTGCAGTAATCCAAATCTCTTTGCAATTACTAACAGATTAAACCAGCATTAATTTCAAGTTCGATATGTTCACAATTAAACTAAACCAAATCTCTTTGCGAATAATTTAATTGCTCAACCTAAATAGTTCAGATTCTAAACCACACTCTCGTGTCGTATTTATCAACCTAAGATCTAGATTCTAATTGATCAGGTTAGAACTAGCATTAAGCACAATTTAGTTTGAAGAACATTCTAATCATGTGAATCCTTAACTGAATTAAACAAGTCTAGCAAGTCATAAAATCCTTAATGAGAAACCCTAAACCTAACTATGAATCTACTCAGACATGATTAATGGAACAGAAATCATAGAAATAATAGATTGCATATAAGAAATTAAATAGATAAAGGGGTTCGAAATCTTCTCCAAAATAGATGAAGTACAGGATTAGATCAGCCCCAAAAGCTCTAAAAATCTCTTAGCTCTAAGTATGAAAGCGTATCTAAAATAAAAGCCAAAACTCTAAATATATAGGCATAATCTCGGATGGGGCTTCTGTGTAAATACTGGAACTATTCTGGGCTTCTCTGCAAATCTTCATAACTTTGTTAAACCGCCGCGTACGGCCCATCTCGCTAGTGTGTCGATCGACACCAAAGGTGTGTCGATCGATGCATGATCATCAAATCGGGCAGTGAGTTTAAACTCTCGGCCAAAATGCTCCAAAAGTCCCAAAATACTCCAATTATCTCCAATTAGCTCCAAACCTGATTAAACCTGTAAAAGACTCTAAAATAACACAAAAGACACTAAAAACACATCTATATCATGGCATAAAATGGGTAAAAACCATGATATATCAATAAGGTATTGGACAGTACCAATATACATGATTTCAAGAATGGCTTCACACCAAAGGTCTTATGGCAATAATATTAGCAAGATGAAGTGTCTTGGACACTGGCTGAGCTAGTATGTATGAGTATGATTCCGTATGCTTCTGCAATAGAATCCATCATGAATGCCATATTTTGCGCTCGTCTAGATGCAGCTTACGCATAAAGCATGACGAAAAGATACCAATATATTCCGGTAAAAGTCACTGGACAGTTGTAAGAAATATCCCAAGTGTTTGAGGAACACTAAGGATATGTTCTTGTTCAACTGAGGAAGTGACGAATCTGTTAAAAGTAGTTAGACGGACAAAGACGACTCCCGGTTCCCACCTGGTTATGTCTCTTTGTCTGTGTAACGGTGCTATCTGTTGGAAGGGCTCCAAGCAGAGGACCGTAGAATAGTGCTTATTAATGAATGGCGGTATGGTTTAATGGAATGGTTCCAAGCAAGAACACCGCAGCCTCTCTCACAACCTAAGCACGAGTTTTATACTATTGCTGTAGGTACTAGATATCTGAAGACGTGGTCTTGATTCTAGTGGGAGTTATGTTAGTTATGATGTTCACATAGACATGATATGGTCATGTTAATGAAAAACTGACATCAGTATTATTTGATTATTGGATTATTAAATAATGGTCCCAAAGTATTTTATGTTCATTTTATAGGTCATCAAGTTGAGGACTTGATCATGAAACCCTATAAATGAAAGATGACATAAAATTATGTTTGTCCCTGGTCATAGGTTGTTAAAGTGGGACACTAACAACTGTTAAGACTAGTATGTGAGGTGACGTATGACTAAGTTTCATGGAGTCATTGATATGAGTATCAACGTCAATCACATAGATATATGTTGGTGAACATATGATCGGACATGACCCGCTAATGAGAACTCTACAGGATAGTTATATCAGTGTCATGAGAGGTTCTCATTACAACTATAGAGTATAGTCCTTAGACCTGAGTTCATCATGCTTTCTAGCATGTGAATTGGTATGCTTTGACCTTGTCAAACGTAGTTCTGTAACTGGCGGCTATAACGGCATTGCTTAGGCGTATCATGAAGTGTGTGTAGAAACAGGGATGGAACAAGAAGGGATTTGTCCCTCCTATATAACAGGAGAAAATATCTCAGGGCCCATCGAAGATTTGGTACTGAAAAAATGCATGGCCGTGCTCAAACGAGGTGATTGTCAGTCGTTTGTTTTTATCAGTATAAATCAGGAGTTCGATGAACATGATGTTGGCTATAATAAGGATGACACAGTTTCTTGCCTTATGCCATGTCGAGATATAGCGACGAAGGGATTATGGGAATAGATGATTCCAGTACAAGTGGGAGATTGTTGAAATTATGTCCTGAAATCATATTGTACTGACTTTGATTGATAGTTGTATTGTCGAGATTCATGTGATACTAGGTAGTCATAATGTTTTGCTAGAAGCCGCTTATGAAAAATGAGTTGTAACTCATTGCTAGTATTATGTGAACCTACAGGGTCACACACCTAAGCAAGCTGGATACACTTAGTATGGGATTGATCATTGGCATATGGTCTGGTCAATGTGTATTGGATACACATTGAAATCGAGTTTTAAGAGGTGTGTCGATCGACACCATTGGGTGTGTCGATCTACACAAGGCTGGTTACGAAACTGATGTTTCGGTTTGATGACTTAAACGAATTGGATTAATCCAATGATCGGTTTTAGTCATTCCAGGTCTATATAAAGGCTTATATGGACGACCTGGAACCCTAGCCGTTGTTGAGACTTTTCTTGACAGAAAACGCAGCCATCTCTAAGAACACAGGGATTCCCAGGAGATCCGATTCCCGGCACTAGCATTCCGGCGGATTCCAGCTTGTGTGCGTGTGGACAGCAGTAGAGGCGCAGCATCTGAGGCGCTGTTGATCTCAATTACCTGACCCTATTCCGCTGCAAAGTTCCAGGTAAACACGAGATCATCGGTAAGGATTCAATTACTCAAACTCAGATCCTAGGCTTCAGGAACTTGTTAGGATTCAAACTGATGTTAGAATTTAGAATGGCATAAGTTCCTTCAGTATATGCGAGTCAGAAATGTGTTAGTGGTATCGGGAGTGGGTCAGTGGATCAGTATTCGAGCAGTAAAAGCAGCGGAATCAGCGCAGTAAAGACTTACAAAGTTTGGTGCCAATTCAAAGTTTGTCAGTGACGGAGAATTAAGGGACCGGATTCCTGTAAGTGGGGAAGAATGAAATGTCATGGTTCCAAAAATGGTGTCAACAGGGCAAAAAGAAAGTCAATAGGGGGCAAAATTGTAAGTTTGCCAAAGTTGGAGGGCATTTTGGTAAGTTTGCTCAAATGTGATTCGGAAGTCGAGGGCCAAATGTTCTTATTTTAAAATAAAAAGAACATTTAGAATACTATAAATGAAAGAAACGGAGTTTAAACGAGTTTTTTAGACTATTGGGAATGGAATTTGATATAACCGAGAAAACTTGTAAAATCCATAATCGGAGCTACAAAAGTCCAAATGAGGTGATTCAAGTTGCTAAATTCATATAACATCATGAAGAAGCTGATTTTGGGTTTTGGAGGGTTTATGGAATCATCTAAGGAGTTTTTAAAATATTGAACACAAGAACGGCTAAACCAAGGCATCAGAAGGAATTGGGAATACGAGATTCTAGAGAATGTTTGGAGCATTGGGATTGGTCAGAAAATTCTCTCAGAGGACATGTGGAACTACCCTGCTGGCGCCACCTCTCTTCCTTATGGTGCAATGTATGGTTTTTTTTCAATGCACCATTGTTTTGCATGAAATCTACTATCCCATCAACTAATTCGGGCATCAACTCACATTCACTCATCCAATTGCCTTTATCTAGCTCTCTATCGGTTCCCCCTCTCTCTATATTCATCCCATGCAAGCAGAAAACCCAGAAAATCCCTTGAAGATTCAAAGAAACCTCAAGAACACTTAAGTGTTCTTCATTACTTCCACCCCAAGCAACTCCAATAACTCTCAAACCCTTTTGAATCTTCCTAAACCCCTTGTACCATCGTGACCACCATCTTCTCCTCTCCATTTTCCGCCTGTCAAACCCTTCCATCGACGTCGGTCAATTGATTCCGTTCAAGACGGTCAGTTGGTTAGAGATTTGGTCAACGGTCAAGAGGGGTCAACGGTCAAAGTCGACGGTCGTCGGTCAAAGTCAATGTCGCAAGTCAATGCTGCCGGTCAACACAGTCAACGCTGGAGATCGAGCCGATCAACGCTCGGTCCATGGTCGTTTCTGATTTTGTTAGTTCGGAGTGTTCGTGTCGGGGTTCGGGAAGTTCGGGATTCAGCTGCTCGGTCTCGGGTTCTGTCCGTCTGTTCATCCGCACATCCACTGTGAGTCGGCTCAACCTTACTGTAGTTAGATAATTATATAGACCGAGAACCTAAGCCGTAGACTAGGATTGCATACCCGTTGGTGGAATTGAATTGATTGTTGTTGAGATTATCGGTTAATCTGGAACTGGTTAGGTTATCGAGAGGCATGCTCGGAGATTAGGAGTGATCCGTTGATTGCCATTAGGTTTTTAGTAAAGAATGATTGTTGCATTCATATAGACGTTTCATGCTAGGATCTATATGCATATATACGTATTAAAGAACGATATTAATGAATCGATAATAGGAAGTAAGACGACATTAAAATACGGACTTAAGCAATTAACAAATGTATAGAATATAATAATGGGTGGGTTATGTTAAATAGACGGGCTTCGGGTTAATGACTAAAGTTAATGAATAATGAGATGTCGGGGAGTTAGTAAGTTTACTAACTCCAAACTGAAAGATCGAGGAGTTAATAAAAGATACTTAGGAAAGGTTAACTAAGAAATTGTACGATTGGTGAGCCGTCTACGGGTTAGCAATCCGCTCATCCAAGTAGCGGACTAAATTAAGACTAAAAGACATTAATGAATCTTAAAGGCCTATTTAATTGTTTTGTGTGTATTGTTGCTTTGATGTTGTGTGTATTGTGTGCAGGCCTGTGTGTTGACTACTTCGGTGTAGGGCCGGGTAGTCGGCTGCGTGTTACTTACGCCGGTCATGGGACCGGGTAAGTTTGTAGTTGCTCGATTCGGTATCGCACCGAATGGGTTGGTTGTGGTGGTGGTGTTATTAGGGCTTGCAAGATAGACCGGTGTTGCTTTATCTTTCTATTGACCTTGTCGGTCTTGTGATGTGTGTTAGAGTCACAATGAGTCTGCGTGTTTACTTTATTGCACTAGGACTCTAGGGTTCATTAGATCCTGCAAGTTTAGGATTGAAAGCTTTCTGGTACTTCTGACCCGATTGGATCCTCGGGTGGTTAGGTTGATAAGGTAGCATGAAGCTAGAACCGCATCTCCCCAAAATATCTTTGGAACATTGGTATGGAATATCATTGATCTAGCCACTTCCATAAAGTGCATATTCTTCCTCTCTGTCACTCCATTTTGTTGTGGTATGTGAGGCAACTTGTTTTGTGTAATATGTCATGCTTAGCTAAGTGCTCTTTAAATTTAGAACTTGTGTATTCTCCTCCATTGTCGAACCTAAAAACTTTTATCTTGGTATTGTATTGGTTAGTCACATAAGTTTGAAAGTTGATTAAAGCCTCAAACACTCTATCCTTAGATGCTAGTAATGTGATCCAAGTACACTTTGATTTCTCATCTTAAAGGTCACAAAGTACTTTCCTATCCCTAGACATGCAAGGAGAATTCCACACATCCGAATGCACCAAATCAAAACAATGCTCATAGATAGTAGAAGATTTAGGAAAGACAACTTTGCAATGTTTACCAAGGATACATGCTTCATAACTAGTGTGATCAAGAGATACATTTGGCCACGTTAATTCAAGTGCTCTTCCATGAGTATGGCCTAGTCTAGCATGCCACATAGCATCTAAATTAGCCAAATAACAAGAATTAAAAGATGAAGAATCCGAATTTTGTTCTTCTAGAAATAAAGTTCATCTTTGGATCCACCTTTCCCAAGTAACTTCCCACTTTCAATATCCTGAAAATGAACACCATTATGACCTGAATAGCATATAAATTAAGGTCTTTAGTAGTTCTCTTGACCGACATTAAGTTGGATTTAAACCTAGAAAACGTAAAAAGCTTCACTTTCCTTGTTAAATAGTTTTAAAGTTCTTTTCCTTGGAATTCCATCACCATTAGCAATATCTACTCTACCTATAGCCGTTTCAATCTTGTCTAGAAACTTAGGATTACTAATCATATAATGAGAAGCCCTCGAATCTACAACAAGTTGACTACTATGTTTATGAGAATAGAGAGTGATATCGGAGTTGTGTGAGGAAAAAGCCTTGATTAGGGTCTCGAAGTCTCTTTTCTTCACATAATCAATGGATGCTGCCATAGCCACTTCTCCTCGAGATGTGGATTCATTTGCTTGCTTAGAATCATCACCATGTGAAGCATTTGATTTTGGTCTTTTCAAGTTGGGAATTTAGGATTAAGATGTGGATTAAGGAGCCAACACTTGTCCTTGGAGTGGCCATCCCTCTTGCAATTCTCACAAACCTATTAGGGACATAAGTCCCACATCGGTAGTTGGAAGGGATCACCAATAATATATAAGGGATATGGGTCACTCCACTTATCACCAATTGGTTTTAGGTTGGAAGCCCATATATCTTAATATGGTATCAGAGCCCGATCCATACAGTCCAACTCGATCCGACCCAAAGTTGGTCCAATCGTCGCCAAGCCAGGCCCAAATTGGTGCCATTGATCCAAGCCCGAGCATTCCGAGATTAATGGTCAAAGAGCCGTTATCTCGAGGGGGCGTATTAGGGACATAAGTCCCACATCGGTAGATGGAAGGGATCACCAATAATATATAAGGGATATGGGTCACTCCACTTATCACCAATTGGTTTTAAGTTGGAAGCCCATATAACTTAATAAAACCTTTGTACCCCTCTTATCTTGCTTGTATCTTGCCTTGTTGGCTGTCACAAGCTCGGATTTACCACCAAGAAGACCAATGGAGCCTTGCTCCTTCTTAATTCTAGTACACACCTCTTCAAGGTTTGGTAGTTTTTCATCTCTAAGGATGTTCTTGATGAGGTCATTGTAACCCATATTCAACGTGAGGAGAAGGCCAAAGACTCGATCTTTCTCACGCATAAGCATTTCAACTTTGCAAAATAGAGTTTGGAATTTTCATATATGCTTGGTGGAGTTCATTGATAGCCTTCTTTATTTCAAAGATTTGACTTAGATTGTATGTGATCCCATAAACACCATTCAGAGTTTTTCATAGATCCTTTGATTCTCACAGTATGAGTAGGCTTCCAAGATGGTCGGATCTAGAGATGATTGAAGAAGACTAAGAACCGCTTGTTGATCTTCTTCCCATTTCTCCTCTTCTTCTTTTTTCTTCCTCGGTTAAGGCCTCTTGGTCTTTTCCTTTGCTCTTGAGGATTTTCTTTGGGCATTTCCTCGGTTAGAGCCAACACTTGTCCTTGGAGTGGCCATCCCTCTTGCAATTCTCACAAACCTATTAGGGACATAAGTCCCACATCGGTAGTTGGAAGGGATCACTAATAATATATAAGGGATATGGGTCACTCCACTTATCACCAATTGGTTTTAGGTTGGAAGCCCATATATCTTAATATGGTATCAGAGCCCGATCCATACAGTCCAACTCGATCCGACCCAAAGTTGGTCCAATCATCACCAAGCCAGGCCCAAATTGGTGCCATTGATCCAAGCCCGAGCATTCCGAGATTAATGGTCAAAGAGCCGTTATCTCGAGGGGGCGTATTAGGGACATAAGTCCCACATCGGTAGATGGAAGGGATCACCAATAATATATAAGGGATATGGGTCACTCCACTTATCACCAATTGGTTTTAAGTTGGAAGCCCATATAACTTAATAAAACCTTTGTACCCCTCTTATCTTGCTTGTATCTTGCATTGTTGGCTGTCATAAGCTCGGATTTACCACCAAGAAGACCAATGGAGCCTTGCTCCTTCTTAATTCTAGTACACACCTCTTCAAGGTTTGGTAGTTTTTCATCTCTAAGGATGTTCTTGATGAGGTCATTGTAACCCATATTCAACGTGAGGAGAAGGCCAAAGACTCGATCTTTCTCACGCATAAGCATTTCAACTTTGCAAAATAGAGTTTGGAATTTTCCAATATGCTTGGTGGAGTTCATTGATAGCCTTCTTTATTTCAAAGATTTGACTTAGATTGTATGTGTTCCCATAAACACCATTCAGAGTTTTTCATAGATCCTTTGATTCTCACAGTATGAGTAGGCTTCCAAGATGGTCGGATCTAGAGATGATTGAAGAAGACTAAGAACCGCTTGTTGATCTTCTTCCCATTTCTCCTCTTCTTCTTTTTTCTTCCTCGGTTAGAGCCTCTTGGTCTTTCCTTTGCTCTTGAGGATTTTCTTTGGGCATTCACTTGAAATGATATGCTTCCAAAGACTTCTTCCGCTTATAACGGTTTTAGTGGTTCTAGACCACATAAGATAGTTGTTTCCTTTTAGAATGGTTGGGAAAACTAAAAGTTTTAAGCTCTCAATGGTTATAACACAAGAACCCATGGTATAAGAAAGAAAAGCTCGTTTGGAAATTTCGTCGAACACTTGGTGGGCGTTTTTAAGAAATGGTGAGAATTAAAAATTTTGGTGAATTTTGAAAGAGAAAGAAGAGAGAGTCAAAACGAGTATAGTAGAATCAAGATCGTTGCTCTAATACCATGATAAAATTTAAGAGTATGAAGAGAATTAGAGAGAAAGAGATTATAGAGATTTAGAGAGAATGTAGAGAAAATAAGTCTCCAAAGTATATTGATTTTATTCCATATACAACATCTTTATAGAGGTTTACAAGTTGATTAGGAGAGAGAGAGAGAGAGAGAGAGAGAGAGAGAGAGAGAGAGAGAGGAGCCAAAACGGTCATATAATTCAAATTATAGACGTTGGACCATCGTACAGACTTGTACGGACTGTGCTCACATTCTGAAGTCCGTCTAAGTATTTCTGAAGTCTGGCTGAATGATAAAATGAACAAGACATTGGATAGTCTTGATCAACAGAACAATCTCCTACTCAAACTAATGTCCATTTAGATTCTAAAGATCTGCACTTTTTCAAATAACTTGATTTGCTTATTTATTCAAGGTGTTCTTCAAAATCGAAAAAAAACATTATCATCATGCTCAATAGCATTAAACTCGGTGTCACAATCGTATCCCTCATCCACATTAGATGGCTCAATAGTAGGCTTACTAGGAGATGGAACTGGCATACTATAAATTCATTGCGATATTTTGGACAATGTGGACGCTCTTTACATTCCCATTAAAATAACAACATCATTATTTCATTTCATTTCAGAGAAGGGAAAATTTTCATAGTCATTACCTGCTCCAGTTCTTGAACCATTCATCAACATATTTTATGTTGTATTATGGTTACACCACAATCTCTTGATGACGTTTCCTTGTTGAACTCGTCGTGACATATATCACATCTAAAAACAATAAGAAAACACGTGTTTTCAACTTTGAAAATTGCATTTTAACAAGAAAAAAAGATCTAGATTTTACTGTGGAATTGTTGCCTTGTGACTTAGGAATACTCTTTTATAGGCAATGATCCTACAAGTTCATCAACAGATATTGGAGGAGGTCGTGGAGGAGAATCTGGTCGGGGATGAGGTGATGGATCAAATGGATCATGTGTTGTTGGAAGAGATAATGTAGAAGAGTCTCCACGTCTAGCTCAGGTGGAGTCATAAGAACTGACGCCGGATGATGATGATGATGATGGTGAAGAAGATGGCGTATGGAAATCATCATTATCCTCATCATTTGATGATGATGGAAGAGAGGCTTTTGGAGACTTTAGAAAATTGATGATCAAAGCCAAATAGAGACCAAAACAGATAAGACCTTTGATGATTGAATAGAAGTTGAACTCCTCCACAAAACCAGAAACATGACACACAAATTATACCCTAAATCAACGCCAATCGCACAAATTTTCCACAAATCGCAAATTTCCATAAATCGCTAAATTTCTAAAATCAACCACCAAATTTCTCTACATCTTTCTGAAATCAACTATAAAGTTGGACTAAATATTTGGATTGGACCCATTCGTTAACATAAATCTCGGATCATTAATTACCCTAAAATCTCGGTCCATTTTAAGCAATTTAACCTCTAGTTTCAAGTAATTCCGATTAAAACCTAGTATAAACGATTCCTTTGTTTTCGCTTAAGATTTTTTGAGCTTACTTGTGATTTTTTTGTCCAATATTATAAGCAGATTCAGAGTCTCTGAGAGTTTCGCAGCAGCTTCAGAGCTTCATCCTCCGAGGAAATAAAAATGAGCGGGAGAGGAGACACAAACCCAATTTTTATCGACAATTTAAATTGAACGACAACTTACCTGAACGACCACGTTTTATTTGATGTTTTGGTCTTTTTTTGTTCTCATTTTTTTAAATGATAAATTTTTATTAGAAAAGAAAAATAGAATGTTTATTTTACAAAAATTAAAAACGGAAAACCTGAAGCGAATCTAGAGCACCGCCTCAATTTTCCGGTGATTTCTCTTCCATTGTAGTGCGGATTTTCCCTTGCGCTCTATTCTCTATCGACAACTTGTCGATTTTCTCTGTTTTTGTTTAAATGGAGTAGGAATTATGTGAAGATTTACAAAACCTAAGCCCATGTCCTGATCGGACATCTCAGCCAATCTAAGGCGTACAAGGACAGAAACAATCGATTGCGTCTCATCGTCTTGCCGCTGAATCCGCCTCATACTGAATTTAAGATTATACTTCCAAAGGCGAATTGATGGGCGGGTGACAAGCTGGATCAATAACGAGTAATGACGATACTGTGCAGTTCTACTTCATAGCAATTGTAGCAATTGGACCAGTGGACTCCATGATACGAGGCAGATTTCCTTTCCAAAAATTATTTTTGGGTTAAGGTTCTCTACACTGATGATGCTGATAGTGAGGTCTGGATTCACATCACCAAAGACGCTTATGATAAGCATAATCTTCATTTGTTAAATGGAATTTGAACCGGGTCAACCTACAATGATCAGTTTCATATACAATAAACTCATAAAATTTTGCTTCAGATGTGGTTGTCACACATTCAGATACTCAGATAAACATATGATACACCAAAACTCAAAATTTGATGCTGCAGAACCATCAAGGATCAGACAAAACCCTGTTAGTGATGATTCTATGAGAGATCCAAATGGTTCCACATCATTACCCATTCGGAACTATCTTGCCAGTTAAGCCGCAACAAGATAGTTTACACTATGATCCAAAAAATATATTTTTTGAAATCAAATGATCTTAACGCTAAGTTTATGCCGAGTATAAATTTGGGATCCAAGTGATGGATTCGATTTTATTTATTTGAAGTATCAATAGAAAAATATACACATAAAAAGTAAACATGTAACAATTTATCATGAAATACAATATAAGATCTAGTTATTATAATATATCATGGCTACCAAAATATCAAATAAAGAAAAAACAAAATAAGGGCCCACTTCACCCAATTCATCAATTCAAGCTTTGGGGGTGGAATCTTCTCCGGCTCCGGGATTACCTCTACGTAGAACGGAGTTGCGATCTCACTCCAAAACAGAGCAGTCTTGTCCATCTGCTTCGTATTTCTCATGTATTTCTCCACTTTTCTCCACACTTTCTCTAGCCTCTTGCACTCTTTCAGCATTTCCCTAATTTGTTTCACGTCCTGTCTGGATCCTCTGGCTATCTCGTTCATCCGCGCCACACTCAGATTCTCTGGCGTTGGTCGATCAAGCTCTGCCCACATATTACCAAGAAAGACTCTTTGAATACGTTTCAATGTGAAAGAAGAAAGAAAATACAATGATTTTACTCACCTTTGTCTGTCATAGAGTCCATTATTATCTTGTACCTCATGATTTGCTCGGGGCTTAGTTGTGTCTTGTATAATGCAAGTCTAGAAAACATCTACCAAAAATACGAGTCAATTCCGTTTCTTCGATTTGCTACAACTGGAGGCAACTAATTTAATCAGCTATAGCTATGAACGCATACCTTGTAAACTGGTCCCTGGTAAAATTCATACATTTTTCTCAACGTGTATTCACTCTTATTAGGCTTTTCTTTCTCTGGTCAAAAAAAATTGTCACGATTCATAAAATAAACCGGAAACCAAAATCAAATTGAAGGAGAAGAGTTGATTTGCATACCAAGGAGATGCTTGCTTTGGTATTGTGAAGTCATCTTCTTCCACAAAGATATCTCTGTTGAGGAGATAATGGAATTAAAACAAACCAAGTTACCTGTTTCAATTTAAAAAAAAAAAAAAAAGTTAAAACGAAATAAGTAATATGTGAAGTGAAATTTATCCCAAAAAAAAAAAGAAAAATATGTGAAGTAAAATGGTAGATATCATTCTCTTTCCATTATTTGAAATTTTAGATTTCCATTTCTCCATTATAAAAAAAAAAAAAAAAAGATTTTCATTTTTTTATTGATTGGGACAAAAATCAACTATCTGTTCCGAAATTAGGAGAAATATTTCGTTTCCATTTAATCCTTGGTAGTTCAAAAATGAAAAGAAAAAATAATATTTTAGAGAGACTAGAGTTTCAAATTCTTCAAGTTAAACTCTTCTCACGAGCATCTTCCCTCTCCCTCCTTTGTTGTAGTAGAAAATGTAGCATGGTTCATGTTTGGGAATTAAAATGACTTCACCAGTTTTGGTAATGCCTAAAATATTTTTCCTAGATAATCGGACAACAAAGGAAGAAAATCAAAATGTTGCCTTGACCATCTAGGTTTGGATCACCTGACCGGTTATTCCTCTTCGGTCGCCTGGCCCTTCTCCATAACTTTCACCGGAGCTCTTCCTCCGCCTCTAGTTATGTCCAGCTAAGCGTTTCCGGCAACTTCATTTAGCTTCATCAAACTCTAGGAGCTCATGAAACATGTTTCAACACCATTCAAGAAAAGATCATGCAAAAGCATATTAAAGGGTAACGTTTAATTTGTTAAGTTCAAGTTCACAAGATGCATCAAACAACCATATGTTAATATGATGATCCATATTCATAAAACAATTTTTTACAAGAAATACATATCGTAGCTCTCAAATACAAATGAATGCAATCATAAATAACTTCTACACTCAATTCTAAACATGCTAATGCAATTATATGTTTTTGTAAAAATTTTGAATATTTTTTAAAATTTTATGGATTTTCTATGTAATAAGTGAATACATAAAATTCAATTTGCAAAAATAAAATAAGATCACAAACTATTATTAACAACTATTCTTCTCCCTAAGAATGAAATCATATAAACCCTTGTGTGATAGAAATAAAAGAAAGAGATCAAAGACAGAGAAAAAAATACAAAATTAAACAAAAATATAAATTAGAGATTGGAGTGAGGTACTTGAAGATAGAGTGTGAGTGCAATGGGAGGAGGAAAGGTAGGTGGAGGCAAGTAAATCCCCCCCCCCTCCCAAACTTGGATCATGACTCGGTCCAAGTTTAGATCGATGGAATGTATCCGATAAAACTGCATCAATTGGTCTTGACCGATGGATTTCGATCAATGGAACTGCATTGGTCGGTCTTGAGCGATGGGGATGATCAATACTCTCTTTGGATTTTTGCATCTTGGGGGGTGGTGCTTCCACTGCATCGGTCTATTAAGTTTTATAGGATTCCAACCTAAAATCAATTGGTGATAAGTGGAGTGGTCTATATCCCTTATTATATTCACTAAAAGAAAACAACTGAAAATCGACAGCCCCAATCATCGGTAAACCGTTCCCTCTACAGATCCTGTACCCGTCCATGTCACCGTCCTCGATGCTCCTGTTCCCACTCTCGGTCCAACTACATGTGCTTTCCCTTCCGATCCTCCTGGAAGAGTGCCCCCAAACCTGATGTAATTATAAATCTCATCTTGCATCGCCTTCATCTTCTGCGCATTTTCTTCCCTCTCCGCCGGCAACTGAGCTTCAATCTGCGCTTTTTCATCAATCAGCCGAGCTTCAAACCTCGCTTGATTCTCATTCAAAGCTTCAATTTATGCGTCCTTTGCTCTCAGGGCTTCGGTAAAGGAGTCGGTCTCCGGGTGGAAGCGAGAATGCGGAGTCGAGGCCCCCTCCCCCAAGTTTCCTAGACCGAAAACACGGCCTTTCCTGCGCTGTGTTTCCTGCAAAGTTTCTAAAAATATTAATTACAAAGCAAAATAAAGTCATATTTAAAATTTTAGTAAACACACAAAAACTTACCTCAAGAAAGATCTCGTTAATCTTTTCCGACAGTACTTCCTCGGTTGAGCCGACTTCCTCCGACTGCTGGGTCTGGACCTCCTCCACCCGCCTCTTTGTCGACTCTACGATTTTCCGGGCAATCAAATCATGGATCTTGACTGTGGACTTGTTCGTATGGCCTTCTTCAGTGAGCTCAACAAACGTCGGCTCTTGTCTTGTTCGTTGTTTCTGCACATTTTTAAAATGGTCATTAGTTTCTAATTAACTACTGTATTGAACATTTTAAAAACAATACTTACAAAGTCAATCTTCCGTTGCACGGTGCTCTTCGCTCCCGCGTTTTGCGTCGCTAACCCTTTCTCTCACTCTTGCGGTCTGGAAATGCGTCGAAGAGTCTGCTGGTGTAGGAGGCTGGGACCAATGGCGGATGAACCCGGCAAAGAGTGCCAAGTTCACTCCCTCGGATCTTCCCCTAGAACCCACTTCTGCTTCCACTCGTTGAGGACGTGAGAGTAGTGGCTCTTTGCCTTCTTGTGGAAACCCTTCTCCACAAGCGATGTATGGTTACTATCCCACGTGTACTCTTGCTAAAAAAAACGATTTATATTAATAAAATTGATATAAATTATAAGTTTATGAGATATTGAATGGAGACATATTTACCGCGAATTGTCTGAACCAGTTATGCTAGTCAGACCTAGGCATCTTCGCGTACTGCGGGTACGGGTAATTGAGCATGCTACACATCATTCCGAAAATGCTCTTCGTGATCTTCGAAGACGTCATCTCGAACCTTAAAACGTCAATGCAGAAACATTAAACATTAAACATATGTTTAAAAAGCATATATATTAAAAACGATTTTGTTGAAGTTAAGATAACTTACCAATAAGTGCCTGGATTGATAAACGGATCGGGATGAAGTTGTTTGAGCGTCTCTCTTCTCGGTTGCTCGACTAGGACTTCTATCTTTGCTGCGGTAGACCCTGGAACTTCCTGCGTATCCGGCACCAGGGACAAAAAATGGCTCCCGCTCGGAGCTTCTTGATGTGGTTGGGACGGTGTTGGTTGTGTGTGTCTCAGCTGAGTCGATCGGGACCGCCGCCGAGGTGCCGGTCATGGCGGAGCAAACTGAGAAGGATGATCTGGTTGTAGTCCATCTTGCTGGATAGCGAAAGAGAATGCTTTGAAATCTCAGTAATCAGTCTTACATTTCGTAAAATCAACAATATGATTAAAATTTTATGAAAACGTTTTTATAAATCATAAAAATTTTAAAAAATTATAATAATCTTAATAATTATGTAAAAAAATTTATAAAACAAAAAAAAACATAAAATGTTTTAAAATTAAAAAAAAACTTTCTATAAATCATAAAAATTACAAAAAAAATTATTTTATAAATCATAATAATTATAAAACGTTTTTAATAATCTTAATAATTAAGAAAACGTTTTTTATAAATAAAAATATAAAAACGCTTTTAAAAATTATATAAAGCGTTTTTATTATTCATTAAAATTATAAAAAAAAAACTTTTTTATAATAAAAAAAATTTTAAAAACGTTTTAATAATAATAAAAATTATGAAAAAGTTTTATAAATCAAATAAAATATAAAAAACGTTTTTAAAAATTATAGAAAACGTTTTTATTATTCACAAAAATTATAGAAACCGTTTTTATAATCATAAAAACTTTAAAAACGTTTTTATATTCATAATAATTATAAAAAAAAATTAATAAAACATTAAAATATAAAAACGTTTTTTTATAAATTATGTAAAACGTTTATAATTATCTTTAAAATCAGAAAAATGTTTTTATAAAACATTAATAATAGAAATATTTTTTAAAAATTATGAAAAACGTTTTTAATAATCTTAAAAATTATACAAACGTTTTTATAAAACACAAAAATATAAAAACACTTTTAAAAATATATAAATTGATTTATTAAATCATTTAAATGTTTGAAAAAATACATTCCTATGTAAACTAACCAAACAAATCACACAAAACACCATAAATAGGAACTGAAACCCATATATTCAATCCTAAATTACATGCATCCTAAATCCAATAATCTAAAAACCTAACACCTCATTTTTCCGATTTTGATCAGTTTAAAAGGATACTTGCATGGTTATGAGGCTTTGGACGGTTGGTTTAAGCAAGAAGTGGCGGGAATCGTCGTTAATTTCTAGAGAGAAGGCGGAGAAGACGGGTTAGAGAGAGAGAGAGAGAGAGAGAGAGAGAGAGAGTAAACGCAGAGAATGGGGAAGAAGAAGAACTGATTCGCCGATTATAATTAATTTCCGACGGATTTCCGATGACAATTAATGAACCGTCGGAAATCCGTTGGAAATTAAGCGGTCCAATTATTGGCCTGTTTGACCAAAAACGATTGGGCGGTAATACGAAATATTTGGTAAAAAAATTGGTGGTTTATTAACCGACGGATTTCCGATGGAATCATAGCCGTCGGTTAATAAACCAAAATATGGATACCCAGGTTTCGAACCCCGGGTGTAGTTTACAATCGATTGTCGCCCAAACCAATGTGCCAAGTGTATTAATTGTTAATTAAATACATCTAAATATATATAGATAGATTTTGTATTTTTTAACAATATGAAAAAAAAACATTACCGTTAATTATTCAAAAGACAATAATAATATCATTGTTTCATAACTTAAAAACAAAATATTTAAAAATAAAATATTAAAACCATACATTATTTCATAATTCATAGCTTCATAATTTAAAAACACAATATTTAAAAAGAAAATTTTGAAATTTCTAACCGATACATAGTTTCATAATTTTAAAAACATAGCATACGGATTAGTTATTATAATTCGGGAACTGGTTCTCGAACAAATCACCGGCGTCCGTCTGCCTCCACTAGCGGATCATACGGTTGTATGACCTTGCGGGGATCCATTCCGGTCTTGCGTCTCCTCGTTCCCAAAGCAACTTTAAGCGGCGCATTTTTGTTTGAAAAATCCGCCTATCCGTCCAATGGAATTCCCGCCAAACAGTTAGGATGATGTCCGGACCAAAGGTGAAGTGCGCCTGTAAGTTGATAACAGAATACATCATATAATATTTAAATTTAGAAAATACATGGACTTATTACAAAAAACTTTCTTACCAAAAATTCATCGAACCATGCCACCTTAAGATCACCGGGAACATTGTAGTACTCCACGTAACTCCCGGACCAGCGATTCTGGATGATATCGCTGATGGCGGACATAGTGCTAACATGGTAACCGAACAAAAGGGCACAGTTCTGTCGGGAGGGGTCAAGAACGGAAAGATGTTCCCGACCCGGCTGACGGATTTCCAGCAAGTAAGATGCGCTGTTCTCAAGGGAAAGATAGACAAAATCAATTTTTGTAAGTGTTTGATTGTTTGTAGATGATGAAAAAAATGGAAACATTCGTAACATATTTATACAAAATTTTCCGACGGAATTTTCGACGGATTCCGTCAGAAATTAGATTAAATTCCGAAGAGACGTTTACCAATGCAACACATAGGGAAGAGTCGGGATTAGTTACCGTCTGTAATTGCAGACTTTGACCGGTTTCTGACAGAATAATTTTAGGGTTTGTTTGCGGTTTGTGGTTTAGAGATTCTACAAGCTCTAAACTTACATATGACATTGCAGACAGTACATTTAGGATCATATGACTTGTGTATTACTAAATTTAAGTTTCGTAAAGAGAACGATAGATCCGTATATACTATCGATAAACGACATTGTAAAGTAAGAAGTGATTTCATCGGATATGCTTGGTATTTCCGAAACCGGATTAAACATCTGTTACGAGATTCTGAAGATTGATCTTTAGTCATAGAAACCCTAACATTATTTTCTGGGAGTATTGCGAAGAACCAGGTTTAGGGTTTAAAACCCTAAACCCTAAATCTTAACTGCTGTCGGTTTTCTGTCAAACCAATAGAAAACCGATGGAATTTAAGGTTCTGTCAGAAAATTCATATTAAAAATTAAATTTTCGCACCTGCCTAGACTCGAACTCGAGAATAGGCTGGTACGCAAGGAGACTTAGGACCATATGTGTTAGATGTTACATTGTTGTTTATGTGCAACTATTTAATGTTATTGATAAGTATACATGTGTAATAAAAAAAATTTGAGATTATTTTTATTTTGAAAAAGTTACACATGAAAATGTAAAAACATGTACTCATTAATTATTTTAAATCTTTTGAGTTTTTTTTATTTTAAATATTTGTAAACGTAATCAATTTTTTTATTTTCCATCGCTAGCTGAGTCGTAGTCGCTGGAAATGGAATCAGTGTCATCTTCAAATTCCCCCCTCTCTTCTTCGGAATCTGAATAAAGAACAACATTCCCAAAATAACTAAAATCGACGAATAGATTAACTTCAAGGGATTCTTCAACCGGATCTATGTAATCACTTTCCCTTGCTTGTAGTAGTTCTTGTTCTTCAACCCCGTGAACTCTTTCTCGCGGGTATATTTTTGTAACTGTGATCCAAATTATTGTTTTTCACCAAGTTTTTTCATGCCGTCAGCTATTCCAAACTATCATCCATATTACAGTTCGGCGATGTCATATTGATCTCAACCACTTTCTAATTCTTCTACTCCGGCGGGTAATGAAAGTGTTCCGGACTCCGGAGCAATTGAATTTCCCGAATTTTCTACAAAAATGACTCTTGGTGGTATAACTGGTGTTAATGAAACCACTCCAAATGCAGACGATTCAACCCTTGTTCCCCGGAAAAGCCACAAGTAAACTGAGCAAAACTTGGTACTAATGAGTGGGTGGATCAAATATGGAACAGACAGCGTTATCGGCAGAAACCAAAAGAATATATCATTTTGGGGTAAAATTGATGAGTATTGTAATAAGAATTGCTCATTTGATCCTCCACATGGTGGAGTTTCATGCAGAAATCATTACAACTACATGAACCAAAAATTGAGAAATAGATTGTCGCTTACGATGACGCTAAGCATATGCAACAAAGCGGGTGGTCAGAGCAGGATGTCTTGGCGAAAGCGCATGAAATATATTCAGGTCGTGGTGATGGAAATTTCAATTTAATGAAATAATGGATCGATGTCCGTGATCAACCACGTTATGGTAGTCTTGTAGGAGGACATACTGGTTCTGGAAGAAGTGGATCTAAGAAAGCCCACGAGAGTGATGCTAGTGACTCCAAATCTCTAGGATCCAGTGCTCATCCAATGGGGAGGGATGCAGCTAAGAAAAAGATAAAAAGAAAAGAAATTGGTCAACAAAGATTTTAATGAATACAAATAAATCAAAGCGCAAGAGTTGGAACGCTTGCAAAAATTGCCATGTTGCAAGAGGAGGCAAATCGAAGGAAAGAGGAGACAAACCAATTGATGAAATAAAAGACTCGGTCCAAACAGATGAAGATGTGGATGAAGCTAAGTGAAAAAGACTGTCTCAATGATCAAGGCAGAGAGTTGTTGCAACAGTTGAGCCATGAATTATTTAGAAATTAATTGTAGTAACAAGTGGCTATTTGTATCATGTCACTTCATGGTTTAATAATGTTTGTTTGTCACTTTCTCTTTAATAATATTTGTTGTCAGTCGATGCTTTAATAATGTTATATTATCATGTTATGATTTAATAATAGAGAATTTTATCCTGCAACCACTCAACATGATTTAATAATGCTGCCAAGTGACTGTGACTTTTTGTCAATGTAATCCATAAATTTCAGTTTTTAATGGCTGAATCTTATCCTCCACCCACTCAATCTGTTGGTTCCATTTTCTTATAAATGGAACTCACTCTTCCATTTATGTACCACAAATCTCATCTTACTAAAAATCGCAATGGATCCATCAATTTTTTCTTTTGATATTGAAGCTTACAAAAGGCAGTCTAAAATTGAAGATAAGTATTTCCTCAACCATTTTAGCGAGTGTTTAAAGAAAATAGAGGAAGACTATCTGCCTCGTAGAAAGAGAAGATACTTCCAGAGAAATCATGCGGCGGCAAATCAAAGACTGATTGATGTCTACTTTGCCACTCAACCTACATATGACGGTGCAATGTTTCGTCGCCGATTATAGATGCAGAAATATGTTTTCCTTCGGATCGTTGGGGACATACTTAGTAGTGACGACTATTTCACCCAACGGTTTGACGCAGCCAATAAAGAAGGTATATCTCCATTAACAAAATGTATCACTGCCGTGTGAATATTAGCATATGGTGTGGCGGCCGACGCGGTGGATGAATACATTAAGATAGGAGGTACTACAACATTGGAGTGCTTGCGAAGATTCTGTAAGGGAATCATACAACTGTATGAGCAAGAGTATCTCAGAGCCCCAACTTAAGATGACTTGCAAGGAATTCGGCATGTTAGTGAAATGCAAGGGTTCCCGGGGTTGATTGGAAGTATTGGTTGCATGCACTGGGAATGGAAAAATTTTCCTACAATGTGGGAAGGTCAATTTACTCTGGGAGATAAGGGAACCACCACTGTTATTCTTGAAGCAGATGCATCTCATTATCTATGGATCTGGCATGCATTTTTGGATGTCCGGGCACATTGAACGATATAAACGTTCTAGACCGTTCACCAGTGTTCGATGATGTGGAATAGGGAAATACCCCAAGAGTGAACTTCTTCGTGAACCAACGTCCGTATAATATGGCATATTATCTTGCTGATGGTATCTATCCTTCTTATCCTACTTCGTTAAATCAATTAGACTTCCTTAGAGTGAACCAGAAAATTTATTTGTACAACGTCAAGAGGAATGTCGGAAGGACATCGAACGTGCATTTGGAGTGTTACATGCTCGATTTAAAATCATCCGCGAACCAGCTCGCATGTGGGACATAGCCGACTTACCTATCATCATGAGGTCATGTATCATATTGCATAATATGATTGTTGAGGATGAACGATATACGTATTATAAACATTGGAATGATTATGATCAACCTGAGGAAGTGGGTCTAGTATACCGCAATTCTCGACGTAGGCGCTACCTTCATTTGCAAATCATGTGTGTGCTAGATCTTGGTTGCGTGATTCAAGTGTACATCACGAATTGCAAGCAGATCTAGTAAAACACATATGAGCAAGATTCAAAATGTTACATGATCAAAGAGAGTTATGAATTTGTGAGTTGAGTCTATTGTACTAATGAAGTTATGTGTGTTTTACTTGTGTCTTATGTTTATTGATGAATTATATTGCATTTTAAGTTTTTTTGTAATTTTATTTTGTTTTAATAATGACTCCTTCTATTTTCGTTTTTATTTCTTGCAAATTTTAATTAAGAATATAAAATTAGAAATAAATAAAAATATTTAAAGTTTTATTGTGTGTGACTTAAAGAAATCACATACGTTCATATATCATACATACGTTCATAGATTCCATTTATACGTTCATAGAAATCAATATCACTGTTATGTAATTTTTATTTATTAATTTTATGTATAATATTTTTTAATATGTATTTTATTTATTAGTGGGGTAAAGTGTTGAAATTTTTTAAACAAACCATTGTAGATAGTAAAAATTAAATGAGTGTTGAATTATGATTTGCAAGAAAAATAAAGCGATCTGGAAGAAAAAGAAGATGATGTAGAAGGTGTTAAGTGTTGAAACCATTATGGATAGTCTAAGTACACTATGTTATAGTGTATACTGTAATGCATCGATCTCTTTCATAATCAGTTATCTCATGAAAAAAATATCAGAAAATTTACCCAAAAATACAATGGGTATGGCACTGTTATAGGTCATATTAGTTCCAAAAATCCTGATATGAGAAGTATTATTTTGATTTAGCCCTGGTTTTAACCAATGCTCTTCTTATCCAGGTACACTTTGATAGATTTGATCATTTGTATAATCAAATTGTTTATTTTAATGCTTTTGTTTTATTCTATAATTGAATTGATTCAAGAAGTGGAGCATATATCAGGAAATATGTTGATAGAAGTTCTCAAAGGAGATGCCATTTTTTATGAAAGTAAGATATATGTTTAGCAACTATATATAACGTATAGCATTCATATCTACAATTTACAAATAAAATGGGAAAGTGATAATTGTTGAGATGGTAAAGCCAACACAACCGAAAGATGATGAAGGTTTTGCTAATATTAATTGTGTTTGGCATGGACCAGTTAATGCATCTTGGTAGATGTATTAAGAAGAGAACTTGTGAAGAACTTGTGTTTTGCTGACAGCCTTCCAGCCCTCCAGCAAAACAAGTACGACTTATTAGTTAGCCTAGAGTGGGGACCTATCATTCAAAATTCTCATATGATTCAACTTGTAATGGTCCCAAATCCGGCCCAAAATTTTTGAAGAAGAAAGCCTAGCCTAAACATTAAAACCCTAGATCTCCATTCTTCTTTTCCTATTTATAGGAGTCTCTACTCTTTAGAAAACCAAAAAAAATGATCTTGGCGAAGCCTTACATCTCCTCCGTCGCAGCCACCGCCTCCCGAGTCAAGATTTAGTGCTCCTCCATCGTCTAGAGTTAAAAGTAACCCGGTAAACCATTTTCAAATCTGATTTCTCTTAATCCGAGCACTAAAAGCTTCGTAGATTTCTATCCGTGATGAATCTCGCACATCCGTGGCCACCACCGCGTTGAGCTCAATGATACGAAGCCTTAGCCGTAAACTCTCCTCCGTAGGCCACTGGACGCGCCCGCAATCGCCAGGAGAAGATCGTCTGGTTTTAACAAGCGTTGCTGCCGTCGCCAGCCACACACCGCCGCCTCCACCGTCGTGCGCTGCCGACCGGAACCGCCGTTTGTCGCCGGAGATCCGCCGTCGTCCGCCGCCACCGGCGGCCACCGATTCAACTCGTCGGCGGCCGATTTAACTCGGTTGACCGGATCTGTTCGGTTTAGTTTGGCCCAATCTCATTCTCGGTTTAAATCAATTCCATTTCGGTTTGGTCAGGTTCAATTCTAATTCCTGGTTCAATTCGATTTCAATCTAGTGTAGTTTGGTTTAGGTCGGTTTAGTTGGTCAGGGTTGGTTATTTCAATTGGGTCTGAGTTGACTTTGACTGGGCTGACTTTTCAGTCAACATTTTTGACTGACTATAACTAGCTCATCCTTAGGCCTATTTGACCAAAACGAAAGCCTATCTCACTTATTTTTCCATGCTCTTTTCAGATCTGAAGTCCATTCAGGCGTAAGGATTCCTAAATTATGTTTTTTCCCTTCTTTGGCCAAGGTGAGGACCGAACGTAACCCTTGCTTATTACATTTCAATTCCGGACGCGAGTCCTTTGTTAATATTATCTTTCCTAGGTAGCTTAGTTAGTAAAAGCGTGATGTGATTGAAAGAACGTAGTTTGGCTAGGTTATCGCTTAAATCGAAAAAATTTCTTGTGTATGATGGCTTGTATGGATTAGGTTGTGGTAAAACTGGGTTGCAAGGCAAAGTGCTAGGTGAGTTCCGTAAGTGTCCTTGATCGTCAGAGGAGGGTCCTGACGAGCCCTCTCGTAGTTGTTGTGGCGCTGGAAGGCCTGTCGGCCTCTGTTTTTTGATGCTGGATGTGGCGTACTAGCCAGTTCATGGGTGTGAATAGGGTGGGACCCGAGTTCGCATATATGGACAAGTAGCTAGTTCGTAGGTTGTGTGTTGTGCCTTCGGGCATTTGGGTGCAAGGTGATATTAGCTTAAAATTTGTGTTTCGTAGTTGTGTGGTGTAAACCGGGATAGCGGATTCTTTGAATTCGCTCTCACTGGGTAATTATGTTTTAAAACAATTACTCAGTCATCTTTCCTTTCTCGTCCATTTTCTCTCGCATATCAGGATGCAGGATTGACCGATCGTTTGATGCTGTTGGTGGATTGAATCGAAAGAAGTGTGCGGGTTCCTAGGACCGGTTAGAAGACAGTCCGGTCGGACTGTGCCGCACGACGCTCTTTCCCGTTCTTCTGGGACGGGCGTATCACAACTTATGATGATACCGTCCAATGGTCTTTACCTTTCCATGTCGTTTCTTCTTTGGCTGTACAACTTTGTCTGACCCTCAATCCCAGTTTCTTGACTAATTTGATCATGGAAAATTATAAATAGGCCAAGCTTTTTACATGCCGTCCAACGAGAGCTTAACTGCACACCGTAAAAGGTGAAATCGTTTACAAGGACCTCTGTCCATAAGTCGTCGGCAAATAATTCACATCAATCAACAACGTTGCTGTCTCATTTTCGGTACAAAGTCTCTGCCACCAAATAACTCTTTTGATTTACATTCCAAGAGGACAACTAAAGCAACTTGAGTCCTCCTCCTACAGCTGGAGTTAAACAAACAAAATCATGATCATTCTCTACAGGCAACCCCTCAAAAAATGCGTCGTCCTTTCAAACACTCCTTCTCGATTAGAGTCTTTGACTTCTGACTCTTTTCCTCAAACCTTACGAATCCTTAAATAACCCCAAGTGTCTCAATTCCTTCCAATACTCAGAATTAAACCATATTCAACACCGGTTTAATGGCTTCCTTGATGAGTTGTAGACTTTATTGGATCATTCTGTAACCGTATTATTTAATTCACGTAATAAAAGTTTTATTGTCACTTGTTTATCCTGTAGTTTTGTGTAGAGCAGTTCTCTTTACGTTGAAGGCTAGATGTACTGCTGTGAGTCTTTTCTGGTCCACGTGCCTCTTCCCTTTCCTTTATCAACTCCACGTGCTTTTCCCCTTTCTTTGTTATAATATTTCATAATATATGCAAGTTATACTATAAAATGCCCTTGCTTCTTCTCTACATCAGTTTGTTATCTATCTTCTAATTCGATTTTCTGCCAACAAATAACAATGGCAAACCATCCCCAAAAGCCCTTAACCACTTACCCGAAACCGGATCAAACCAACGAAGACCACCAACTTGATGAAGAAAGGGTGTGGTTTCAAGCGGAGAGCATCATGTACACATCAACCTTCCCCATGGTTCTCAAAGCCGCCTTAGAGCTTGGCGTTATAGACACAATCGCTACCGTAGGTAACGGTGTGTGGCTCTCGGCTTCCGAGATGTCTCTTCGTCTCCCAACTAAGCCCACCAACCCGGATGCCCCCGTTTTGCTAGACCGGATGTTACAGTTACTTGTTAGCCACTCTATACTGAAGTCTCGTATGGCTGAAACCGGAGAGAGCGGTCCAACCAGAAAAACCGAAATGGTTTATGCAGCCGAACCAGTTTGCAAGTATTTTCTAAAAGATAAAGACGGTTCCGGTTCTCTCGTGTCTATGTTCTTGTTAATTCAAAGCCATTTCTGTTTCAATACTTGGTATGTACTTTATCAATTCGATAAGCTGAGTCAGTAGTTTGATCTTCAATTGTGTACGTTAAACCGGTTAGTGTTGATCAGTTATAAGTTTTATTTGTTTATTATATAGGACACATCTCAAAGATGTGATACTAGAAGGAAAAGATACATTCAGCTCTGCTTATGGCATGAAACCTTTTGAATACATGAGTCAGAATAAATCATTGGCTGAGTTGTTTACTCAAGCAATGTCGGGACATTCTACCATGATAGTAAGAAAGCTTCTACAAGTTTACAAAGGATTTGAAGACGTAAATATTTTGGTGGACGTGGGTGGAGGTCTTGGCACTGTTATAGGTCTAATTACTTCCAAATATCCTCACATAAAGGGTATTAATTTTGATTTACCTTCGGTTTTAGCCAATGCTCCTTCTTATCCAGGTACATTAGTTTTTGATAGATTTGTTCATTTGTATACTCAATTATTGATTCTAAAGCTTTTTTATTCAATACTTGAATTGATTCAAGAAGTGGAGCATGTATCTGGCGATATGTTGATAGAAGTTCCCAAGGGAGATGCCATTTTCATGAAAGTAAGATATGTGTAACAACTATATATATATGTGTGTGTGTGTGTATGTTTAATTAACATTCAGATCTATTATTTACAAATAAAATGGTGAAAATACTTGCAGTGGATACTACATGATTGGAGGGACGAAGATTGTGTTAGAATTCTTGAAAATTGTTGGAAGAGTCTTCCCGAGAAAGGGAAAGTGATAATTGTAGAGATGGTAACGCCAACAGAACCAAAAGATGATGAAGGTTTTGCTAATATTGTGTTTAGCCTGGACATGTTAATGTTAATACATGGTGGTGGTAAAGAGAGAACTTTTTCAGAGTTTGAAAATTTAGCGTCTAAATCGGGTTTTTCACGTTGTGGAACTATATGTCGTGTCTATTCGTGTTATGTAATCGAATTTCAAAAATAGAAATGTAATTTGCAGAAAATATAAAAGTAATGTTATGCATGTGTAGTTAATTAATAAATCTAGTTGTTAGTCAATGGTTTTCTTTTCATATATGACGATCAATGTTCTAAAATAAGTTTGTCGGGTGGAGGATCACCGTATAACACCGTGACGTATACTGTTTATACGAAAACTATAGGGTGAATATTTTGTTGTAAATTTTTTTTTATAGATATACATTATATATATATATATATATATATATATTTAAATATATATTAATCAATTTTATAGTAAATAATGACATAATAAAATGGAAAACAGTTATTTTGTATCAAAAAAAGTTTATAGTCTCATTCAACTAAAATCGAAATAATAGTTTTAACTCAAATAATAAAATCAAAATATCAGTAATCGAATTAAAAGACAAAAGATCATTTTTATGTTTAATTCAATAACTTGATTGTTGGGTTTTGGTGATGAAAATTATTAGTTATCGCTTAATCCGCGATTGGATATGTTATTTAGGAATATGCTTGTTTTTATCGGGCTATGGTTTAATTTAACCTACTTATCTTTGTAATAGACTTAGTATATAAAGTTAAGCATGTGTGAGATTAGGGTAAACCGTAATTAGAGAGATTGTGAGGAACTCTAATAGCTTATAATTTGTGGTTGTAGTGGATTACTGGAAAACTCCAGGCCGAGACACAAGATCACACATCGTGATCTGAACTCGTTAATTCTCTGGGTCTTTTACTTTATTTCTCAAACAAATAAACAGAAGTGAGATCAAAATCTCCACAAAGTGGTATCAGAGCGAGGTGTGAAGCTTTGAGAGCAAGGGCAGAGTTAATTCAGTAAGGTTTCTTCTCTGAATCGCGACTAAGGAACAATAGTCAACGAGGTTTAGATTCGGTTTCAGATTATTAAGGGTGACGGCTAGGGTTTAAAGGTCGAAGGTGTTTTATGGGTTTTGTGTCAATCGACACACGATTTTGCATCGATCGACACACGGTTTTGCATCGATTGACACTATGTTTGCATCGATCGACACACAGGTCTGTGTGCGACAGTGATCCTGTTTTTTTGCTATCATGGACAAGTCAACAAAGGTGAAGATTGCTACTTTTGATGGTCAGGGAGATTTCTCTATGTGGAAGAAGAGGATGTTAGCTCACTTGTCGATCCTTGGTTTAAAGGATGCTTTGTCAGAAACGTCAACACCGTCAAAGCTGACGATCAAGAAGGATGAGTCTGCATATGCGTTTGCAGAAAGAGTTCAGGTGGAAGAGCCTAAGAAAGAGGAGCGAGCTGAGAAAGCGATGAACATGTTGATCTTCAATTTGGGAGATCATGTCCTTCGGAAATTGGAGGAGTGCAAGACTGCAGCTGCAATTTGGATAGCTCTAGAGAGGCTATACAATACAAAGACTCTTCCGAGTTGGATTCATCTGCAGCATCAATTCTATACATTCAAGATGGTGGATTATAAGTTGATAGATCATAATGTCGACGATTTCTTGAAGCTTGTACCAGATATGTGTTGTGTGAAGGTGTCTGTTACAGATGAAGTACAAGCCATACTTCTTCTGAGTTCTTGCCATCGCATTATGATTCTCTGAATGAGACATTGAAGTATGGTAGAGACACTCTCTCTATGGATGATGTGATAAATGCAGCGACGTCGAAGGAAATTGAGCTTAAGGAGAAGGGTATACAAAATTCTCAGAAGCTTGGAGATGCATATTTGGCTCGTCGAAGATCAGAGTTCAGGAAGTCTAGACAGAGATCAGATAAAAGCATATCAAGGTCAAAGTCGGGATCAAGATTGACATGTTGCTACTGCAAGAAGGAAGGACATAAGAAGGCTGATTGTTATGCTAGGAAAAAGAGCATGGGCGATGATGAAAGCGCTGAAGTAGCAGTGGTAATTGATGAATCAGTAGGTGTCGATGCATTAACAATCTCTGAAATTGGCATCAAGAGAGGTGGGTTATTGATTCAGGATGTTCTTATCACATGACCTCAAGGAGAGATTGGTTCGATACATTTGAGGTCCTTACGTCAGGACAAATGCTACTGGGGAACGACTATTCTGTTGGGGTTAAGGGAATAGGTTCAATCAACATCAGAGCACATGGAGGCACGGTGAAGACATTGACGAATGTCAGGTATATTCCCGATCTGAAAAGGAATCTGATATCTACAAGTACATTAGATAAGCTGGGATTTGATCATGCTGGTGGGAAAGGGAACACAAGGTTCTATAAGAAAGGTAAGTTGGGTCTTCAAGGTTCCCTGACTAGTTCTTGTAGGATTATGTTAGTTCATAGGTTTAATTATCAGATTACAACCTATCACATAATCATCTAGGATCTAGGTGATTTGCAGTTGAATCATAAACAGATCAGAATCATTACCTTATGATTAGGTGCAGCGGATTGGTGGTAATGAAGAGATCACTGAGAGCTGATGATTACCTGCTCCTCCTAGGTATCCACACGCTTACAAGCTACTGGATCAGGCTGCTAGACCAAGCTGGAACAACAGATAGAGAGGAGGACGGCCAGCCCTAGAAATCGCAGACCCTCCGCTAACTGGCGCCCTCTACTTCCCTTATATGGGCCCAAGTAATTAAACTAATGGCCTATTAGGCTTTTGGGCCCAAGACCCAAATCAGACAAAAGACTGTATTTTGTCTGGCCCAATTCTCTGTACAAATACAGTAAATGCCTTGCATCTTACTGTATTAATTCCTTTTAACTTTCCCGTTAGCTATGGTGTGTGACCCTTTGGGATCATACAATACTGGTAATAAGTCCTAAACTTATAAATCAAGAGCGGGCTCTAGCAAGTCATCATGATCACCCAGTATTTATGACTTATGTCTGATCTCGACACTTATCATACTTTCTAGAGATAGTACAGTAGATTTCAGGACATTCCCAACAGTTCTCTGCATATGCTAGATGGTAAGACTGTAGTAGGACAGTCAAACAGTGTTGTTTCTAAGAAGGTTGTCAACGATGAAACAATGTTGGGGCATAGAAGGTTGGGACACATGAATATGAAGAACTTGATGATCCTGGTCAAAAGGGGCATCATTGACAAAAGAAGGATTGGAGCCATGGATTTCTGTGAAAGTTGTGTCATGGGGAAGCATAAGAAGCTGAGTTTCCACATTGGAAAGCACAATTCAGGAGACGCATTGAAGTATGCAAATACAGACCTTTGGGGGTCTCCAACAGTGACTCCAAGCTTGTCAAGTAAACAGTATTTTCTGTCTATCATTGATGATTACACTAGGAAAGTGTGGGTGTTCTTCTTAGCAGATAAGAGTGAAGCTTTCACCAAGTTTTGTGAGTGGAAGAAGCTAGTTGAGAATTAGATTAGCAAGAAGGTGAAGTGTCTGAGAACTGATAATGGGTTGGAATTCTGTAACAAGGAGTTTGATGGGTTCTGCAGACAACATGGTTTTGAGAGACACATGACGTGTGCTTATACTCCACATCAAAATGGAGTAGATGAACGCATGGATAGGACTATCATGGAGAAAGTGCGTTGTATCTTGGATGAGAGTGGCTTGGGTGAAAATTTATGGGCTGAGGCGGTTAGCACAGTTTTATATCAGATCAACAGGAGTCCCTCATCAGCTTTAGATGGCAACATTCCTGAAGAACTATGGTTGGAAAGAAAGCCTGGTTACAAGCACCGTAGGATATTTGGTTCATTGGTCTATGTCAGAGCAATGAAAGGAGATTTCATTAGCTATCCTAAAGGAGTTAAAGGTTACAAGGTTTGACTCCTGAATGATGAGAGATATGT
This sequence comes from Orychophragmus violaceus, assembly GCA_030180135.1. Classification (NCBI taxonomy): domain Eukaryota; kingdom Viridiplantae; phylum Streptophyta; class Magnoliopsida; order Brassicales; family Brassicaceae; genus Orychophragmus; species Orychophragmus violaceus. Next base: position 92,647,393 of record CM058229.1, read on the forward strand.
TATTAGCAGGAATGTGGTGTTTGTGGAAGAAAAAGTCTACAAAGATCTGAAAAAGGGTGTTTCTGCGTCAGAAACAGAGCTGCGGAATTCGACTGCAGGTGGAGCATCGATCGACACACTTGCGGATGTTGATCGACACGAGATCGATACGCATGTCGATCGACACAAAACCCATGTCGATCGACACGCTTTGCCTATTGATCAACATACAGATTCTAAGACTGCAATTCCGGTTTTTGAAGACCAAGGAGAAGGTTCGTCTTTAGGTGGAGTTATGGGAGGTCCATTTTCAGATAATATACCTTAGGATGATTACAGATTGACTCGAGATTGGATAGAAGAGATTCAAAGCTTCCTACGCATCTAAAAGGCAATGATTTGGCGAGTTTTGTCTTAATAGCTGCTGTTGAGATGAGTTCTGAAGAACCAATAGATTATCAGGAAGCAATTGAATGTAGGGATAAAACTTTATGGAATGGAGGTATGGATGACGAAATGAGTTCTCTAGAGAAGAACAAGACCTGGAGGCTAGTCAAAAGGCCTCAAGGAAGAAAAGTAATTGGTTGCAAGTTGTATACAAGTTGAAGCTAGGTATACCAGGGATGGAAGAACCGAGGTACAAGGCCAATTTGGTAGCCAAAGAATACTCTCAGAGAGAGGGTATTGAGGGTATTGACTTTCAGGATGTGTTCTCACTTGTTGTGAAGCATGTCTCAATCAGGTTTCTTCTATCGGTTACAGCGAGTTTAGATATGGAATTGGAGCAGCTTGATATTAAGACTGGATTTTTTCATGGTTTGATTGAAGAGGAGATCAATATGGAGCAGCCAGAAGGTTTTGTGGTTAAGGGAAAAGAGGACTATGTATGCTTGTTTGAGAAAACACTATATGGACTTAAGCAAGCTCCAAGACAGTAGAACAAGTGCTTTGATCAATTTTTGGTGAGTCATGGATTCAAGAGAAGTGAGTATGATCACTGTGTCTACATAAAGGAGAGTAAAGGTAAGGATTTCATATACCTACTTTTATATGTTGATGACATGCTAGTTGCATCAAAGGATATGAAGGAGATACAAGTTGTGAAAGACTTGTTGAGTAGTAGGTTCGAGATGAAGGATCTGGGAGCTGCAAGAAGAATTCTTGGGATGGATATTGAGAGAGATCGTGAAGGTGGAGTTCTCACCTTGTCTCAATCTGGTTACATCAAGAAGATTCTTCAAGTATTCAATATGGATGATTCAAGATCAGTTTCGACGCCTATTGGTTCACATTCCAAGTTCTCTGCGATCAGGGATGATGAAGTTGAGACAATTATGGAGAACATTCCATACTCAAATGCTATTGGAAGCATTATGTCACTACAAGAAAAATCCACATTCGTAGCCCACGATAAAAGCTATAATAGGTCTTTGATAGCGTTTTGATAAACGCTAGGACATCGAGAGCTATCTTAGGGTGCACCCATATAATAGCATTTATTTTTGTTGCTATGGTAGGTACCCCATACGATAGCTGTTTAAATACGTGATGTGATAGGTTACAATCTATAATAGCATTACTTTTACGATGTAATTGTATGTATTATTGTAGCATTTTCTAGACGCTGTAATGTTTTCTCTTATAGCTTCTAAAACATGTTGTTGTATTTTATGTTATGACGAATAACTAGAGCTACGCTTTATGGTTTTGTAGCAGTTTCATATGCTATATTATATGCTGTTATGGCACTTAAAAACTGATATATTAAGATACATTAGAATGTAGTTTTGAGGCAAACGATTTCCATTACATATGTCTGAAACTACAATGTTTTGACAAATTTGTAGCCCAAAATACATGTCTCATACCAACAACTACAATAATGTTTACAATAATATAGAAGCAATTTTAGGAAAAAACCTCATCAACTTAGCACATGATGACTTTATCCTTAGGCCATGCAATGGATGAGCCAATTGCATCCTCCATAAACTCGGTTTCTTCAGATGGCCTCCAAACTGCTGCTTTATCGACCTTCACTACATCAATCCAGACTCTCACTGCATTAGGCCCCAACGGAACGAAGTGAACTCTTTGGTCTGGGTTGTCTGAAGCCCACCGACCTTCCGCAACAACCTGCTTCTTTCCGGTTATACTAAGTAGCCTGCATTTCTGATTTTCCTTTGGAACTTCATCTGGACTTGACTTACGCTACAATGTTTGAATACAACAGACAGTGAACAACAAATAGCAACCTCATCCAATAAATAGCAACCTCATTCAATTAAATCACATTACCTGAGATCTACGACGAGGAGAATCTGAAGGTGTTTGAGTGATCTTGCCAACAGACATTGAACATGATGCTAGAGTAGCTTTCTTCATTGGAGCTGAAGGTGTTTCTTGATCAGTCGCTTTAGAATTCTGGATAGGAGACTGCTGAGGAGTTCTTTGACAATCAAAGAGAACCCTATTGGCAGGCCATGCTACGAAAGACAGCTTGGAATCCTTCATGAATTTCACATCTGATGTTGGCCTCCATAAAAATGTGTCAGGCTCATGTACCTTATCGATAAAAACCTTAACAGCGTTAGGTCCCAGAGGAAGATCATTAACGATTTCTGTTGGTTCCTTAGATTTCCATCTTCCTTCAGCAACAACATCATTCGCAGACCAAGCAAGCAGTTTGCATTTATTAAGAGAGTCTGATGTTGGGCTCTATCATACACAAGCAGATAAGAATATGATTATGCTAAGCATATCAATTCAAATAATCTAAACTAAGGTATAACTATAGTGAATAAGAAACTTTACATGAGGCATACTGTCTTCAGGTTAGAGCTCTATGTCTTTGGTAACACAGTGACTGGCAGGCCAAGCAATCATTTCACCAACTGCTTGCTAAAAAATGAACATCTCCGGTGCAGGTCTCCATAGAAAAGCATCTAATTTGACAGCAATTTCAACCAACACTTTAACAGTAAGAGGGCCCAATGGGATGTCATTGACAAGGTCATATGGGTCAGATGAAATAAGACGTCCCTCTGCAACATTTTCACCACTGCCAGCCCAATCAACTAGTACACACTTGTGTTCAGATCTTTTATTAACACTCTACACAGTGTTTGCCAATGAAGGATGTCAAAATATATATAAACAGAATGAGTAACTTTTCATTTCTAATTCACTTACCCTTGCAGCTGCTGAGTTCTCACCCATATCAGGTGCTTGTGTCTGTTACGTAAAAAAGACAAGGTCAGATTCATGTAATAATTTAACAGTGGTGAAATCACTGTGAAGTTTTTAAGAATGTCTAACCTGTTGCTTTAGACTGGCAATTTCATTCTTCAATTAATTCACTGTCTGAATCAAACCAATTTGCTTCTCTTGCATATCATTTATAAACTTTCTCTTAACTTCGAAACAAGCCAACTTTGTCATACTCATGCTTCTACCCATCACCCTCAGCCGACCCGGATTTTCAGGACCTAGGAGTTTGGTTAGGAGATCTTCTTTTGGGTTTAGGGAGCTAGATGGTTCATCATGATCAACCAGCTTAGCTGCCTTCCTCTACAAAATTAGAAACAACAATCATTCAGAGTATTGGTCATTAAACAAACAGTGATTAGTATATGACATAACCAAAACTTACAAACTTCTCTGCGGCATTCGTATTCACCGGAGTGCCATCCTTTTTAGTACGTGACTTGACCCAGACCTTCAGCCTAGTCACATCAGATGGTTCTCCACTAGCATTTTTCTGTTGAGAAAATCAGGTCAATAGAAGATTTTAGAAAAAGGTCACAACACTTAGAAGAGTTTAGAAAAAGGTACCATATCCTCTGCCAGCCTGACCATGCCCTTACGGCTACAGGTGTGAGGAATTTGTTTGCTCCTTCTCTCTTTGTATTGATCACTCACAATCTGACAAATTAAAATGGTTAAATATGTTATATACAAAATGCACAACCCATGGTTAACAGAGAATACCTTAAAGGTTGAGCTAGTTTTCTCTTTCACAAATTTACGCCATTCGGTAGGTGAAACATTCTTTGGTCTCAAGTTCATTCTTTCTTGGTTAGTAGTTTTACTCCTTATTTGAGTGACTAGCCGTGATTTGGATGCCCTCCAGAGACATCCCATCTGCTTCAACACAGCAGTCTTTTGGTAGTCCTCCTCAAGCTCAAATCTAGCCTGTATTCACTCACGAGCAAGTCACATAATTAAAATTACTAAATGATCTAAGTTATATCAACAAATAGAACTGTAAATGAGAAGATCACCTGAACACTTCTCCACAGAACTGTTTTCAATTCTTCACTAATTTTCCTCCAGTCATCAATTGTGACAGAGACATGTTCCCTCACCAATGGACCTAGATATGAGGACAACTTGACTGATCCCGGGCCAATAGCTTCTCCCATGTCAGTGAACTCAACCTTTTCTCTACTATTTGGGTCTCTGGCTATGTTCTTCATCCTTGTTGGACCACACTGCTTCTTACGCTTAGGTTGCTCCCTATGCTCATGCTCCACACTCATTACAATGTCACCTTCAGGCTCTTCAAGATCGTGGTCATTTTGTTCTTTTTTACTCTGGCTCTGCCTCTCAATTCCATCTTCTTCTTCTTGGCTCTGCTTCTCCTTTCTTTATTTTTCATCTTGGCTCTGCTTCTCCGTTCTTTCTTCTTCTTCTATTTGCTTCTCAATTCTTTCTTCTTCATCTTGGCTCTACTTCTGAAGTATTTCGTCTTCATCTTGACTCGGCTTCTCAATTCTATTGGTAAGTAAGAATAAGAATGAACGGAAGGCGTTCCTCGGGCTTCTAACGAGTTCCTCCTTTATCGTGACTTTTCTCCACCGGACCCAGATACTCTACATAACTGTCTTTTGTCTCCTTCTTCCTCTTGTTATTCTTTTTTACACCCTTCCTTGGACGGCCCATATTAGTTCACCTGAAAAATTGACAAATTCGTTAATATCAAAGCACTGAAAATGATCAAGAAACATGTACACAAACAAACAGTAGCAGTGATCAGTAAAATATCCACATAAACAAGCATTAGCATTGATCAATAGAACATCACACAAACAATGACATAGATCATGAATTAGATTTCACACATAAATGCCTTCGCATTCAGCACGGGCATTCTCAGCTTCTTCCATTTCAACATCCATGTCTAGAGTTGAGGGCAATGGCCCAGTTTCTCCATTCCAATCTTCCACATCTTCATCACTGTATCTTCTTGAAGGACCTTTGAGAGCAACATACCAATTTGAATCATCATCCTCCCTTGAATAAAAAACCTGCTTGGCCTGAGAAGCTAAGATGTACGGATCTCGCAAAAAAGAAGCTTGATTCTGATTCAAGTTAACAAGGGTGAAACCATCCTCTTCTTTAACTCCATTACTACTTACTGCCCACTGACACCGGAATATAGGAACATAAAACACATTATAATCCAACAATATTATGTCTTCGACTCTCCCATAATATGAAACCAGATCAGCCACATGTGATTTATCTTTGGCACTTGCTCTACACATCGTAGTTGCCTCATATAAAACTCCACTATTTTGACTTTTCCTGTATACCGAGCTTGTTTGAAACCTCTTTCCATTAACTATGTAGCCTGTATATGACCTTGCTGAGGTTCGGGGACCATATGCCAACCATTTCAGAGTTGTTTCATGTCCGGTTGAGTATATAGGTATCTAAGATATAGAAAGAGAAGTCATAGACTTTTAGACAAGAACGATATCATAATTATTCACAACACAGTAACTAAAACACTTGCCTGCTTTCTTAACCAAGATGCAAATTGCTGAGTATGTGTACTCCATAAGAATGTTGCATCACGTCTACACCTAGAATCTGAGTCTTGAAGATATTGTAGGTGCATACTTTTAAAAGACAACAAAAAGGAATCAGTCTGCTATTCATCTAACTAGTGACAATTAAAGTCAAAAAAATTACCAGAAACTTACTCCACATAAGGCTCAACTACAGCCATATTCTGTATTACTGCAAGATGGGCAATGTTCTTCTCCATCTCAGATAGATTGATAGAGGTTTCAGCTGATATTGGACGTCCCTCAAGGATGGAGTTGTTCTCAAACTCAGCATTTCTTTCAAGTTTTTCTTCTACACTTGTGGTCTTCTTAAGAAAGTCAGAACAGAACTGCATGCACTCTTCTGCTAGATAAGACTCAGCAATGCACCCCTCTGGTCTTGTTGGGTTCCTAACAAAGTCCTTGAGAACTTTCATGTATCTACACAAACAAGGAGAATGGATATTAGTAACAGTACATGTAATTTGTTAGAATAAAGAAGAGTTTAAAATATGAAACTGTGGAAGTAATACCTTTCAAAAGGATACATCCAACGAAAGTGGACAGGTCCAGTGAGTCTTGCTTCTCTTCCTAGATGAACAACTAAGTGCACCATGATATCGAAGAAGGTGGGAGGAAAAAATCTCTCAAACATGCAGAGAGTTTCCACAATATCAGCCTCCATTACTGAGATTTTTTCCCTATCAATGACTCTCTGGCACAACTGGTTGAAGAATGCACTTAAGCGTGTAATTGCTATCCTAGGACCCTTAGGTAATAAACCTCTCAGTGCAACCGGGAGAAGTTGTTGCATCAACACATGGTAATCATGTGATTTGAGGCCTGAAACCTTACTGTCTTCCACAGATACTCCTCTAGACAGGTTTGAACAATAGCCATCCGGACCCTTAAAGTCAAACAGACGTTTGCAAAAGATTTTCTTCTCCTTCTTTGACAGAGACCAAGGTGCAGCAGGAAGGTAAATTCTTTTACCTTTTGGAGTAGGATGCAGCTCTTTTCTAATACCTAGTTCTTGTAAATCTTTACGAGTATTCAACCCATCCTTTGATTTTCCACAATGTAATAAGGTTGATACAATACTTGATGCCACATTTTTCTCTATATGCATAACATCTAAGTTATGCCTTATTGGCAGTTCCTAAACAACAGAAAAAACAATAAACAAAACCAAAGTTAGGCAATGCTTAGAATATCATATTCAGAGTAAGTTTGATAAAATTGATGAACGCACCTTCCAATAAGGCAGGTTGAAAAAGATTGATCTTTTCTTCCACCTTGATAACTCTTCTTCATCTACTTCTGCTTCTTCATCTTCCTCTGACTCACTTAATTATTCCCCACTATCAGCGGCTGACACAACACACTCTGTCATTTTTCTCTTCCTTCCAGATGCTTTTGTATTTCCAAAGTTGTTTCTGAAATTCTTCAAGTGTTGAGAAATGTCATGACCAGATAAGATCCTTGCCTTCCTCCCATTCTCAGCTTTTCCATCAAACCATGACTTCTTCTCCCTAAAACTATGCTTCGGTGGCAGACCCTTTCTATGGCACATGTATACGTGATTTCTACTAAATTTCAGCCACATACTATCTGTGTTTTTACCGCATAAAGGACAACCCATTTTTCTCTTGACTTTGCATCCAGCAAGATTACCATAGGCTGGAAAATCACTAATGGTCCAAAGAAGCATTGCCTTAAGAGTAAAAGTATTTTTACTAAATGCATCATATGTCAACTCACCTTCGCTCCACAAACGGTTTAAATCCTCTATAAGGGGTTCTAAGTATACATCTATACTATTACCAGGCTGCTGTGGTCCGGGAATTAGCAAACTCAACATTATATTCTCCTTCTTCATGCATAGATCAGGTGGCAGATTGTAGTTTACTAATAAAACAGGCCAACAAGAGTACTTAGTACTCTGCATATTGAATTGATTAAACCCATCAGTGGAAAGCCCTAGACGTATGTTTCTCTCTTCAGCAGCAAATGAAGGATATCGATCATTCATCTGATCCCAAGTGACAGAGTCTACAGGGTGTGACGAAGTTTCCCATCATTGCACTTGTTGCTGAAGTGCCACCTTAAGTTTTTTGGCCATTTCCTCAGACCTAAACATCCTCTTCAGCCTTGGGATTATTGGAAAATACCTTAAAACTTTTTGTGGCATGATATACCATGGATTTAGGGTTTTTAACCATGGTATATGTGTTATTTATCGAGTCTTTTACTATGTTTTATAGTCTTTTCAGGTGTTTATTAGGTACAAGCACATTTGGAGCATATGTGGTGATTATGGCACTTTCTGGAGCTAATTGGAGTATTTGGCCGAGAGATAGACTTCACTGTCAATATTTCAGAGCTGCAACGATCGACACACTATTGGCATCGATCGTTGCATATGCAAGATGGGCCAAACGACGGTTTAATGAAGAATAATGAAATTGCAGTTTTGCCCAGAAGTTCCTGATATTTACAAAGAAGCCCCAAAACGTGTTTTAGGATTATAATTAAGTTTTACAGCCACTTGTTAGGCGACGTTGGTTACAAACGCTTTTCTTAAGTCTTATTATTGTCAGAGAGAGAGTTAGGGGCTGATCCGGATCTCGAAAGAGAGAGGATTTCGAACCCCAGTTCTTTGTTTTATTATATGCTATTTGGTTTTCTATTCAAGATGTTTTCTATTTCGATAAACATGTCTGAGTAGATTACCTGTTAGGTTTAGGGATTCTCATTAGGGATTTCATGGAATTATAGTTTAATTAATCTGTAGGGATCCATATCTGCTAGTTCTTTATCTAAGTTGTTCTTAATGCTAAATCTGAATTAGCTACCCAGATTTATGATGTTAGGCTGATTAATGCAGCGAAAGTTGGTTAATTTAGCTAGAAAGAACCTAGATAAGGAATTTAACTTCTCGCAAACGAAAGTTTGGTTTAATTAGATTGTGAACATATCGAACTTGGAATTAAAGCTGGTTTAATCTGTTAGTAATTGCAAAAGAGATTTTGGATTGCTGCACTTAGACTTAGAGAATTCTCGCAAAGAAATTTGGCTAATTCTATATATGTGTTTGAGTTTTAGAATAGTTTATGATTAGATCTCGATAGATTGATTGCTTGCGTTCCTGATTTTCCTGAGAATTTCCTAAGCTTAACACCTTCGCCTTCTTGCTTACAAACTCACTTGATTTGCTTGCTATTTCGTTTACTGTTTTCACACCTGCTTCGCTTAATTTAATCTGAACTACTAATAATTCTATTGTGTGACTGAGAGTCCTTGTGGGATTCGATACCTTATATACTACGATTGCATTAACTGTGCACTTGCAGTAGAATAGGGATAAAACTACACCTATCAAGTTTTTGGCGCCGTTGCCGGGGACTCTTTGAGTTCGCCGATAGATTCAGTACTAGGATTTAGACTAAGCATTCCTTTTAATTTTCTTGTTTACTCACGTTTTTGATTTTTGGGATTGCAGGGAATCGCATTGCATCGATCGTTGCCTACCTTGCATCGATCGACACAAGGCGAGAACAGCGATGCCAAGATCTGAGACGTTCAATAGGTTTCACTCTATGGAACCTGTGATTCTGATTCGCGGTGAAAACGGCGTTTTACGAGACCAAGAGGGTCACATATGCAACGCAAAAGGTCAGAAACTAGATGGGGAAGGAAACCCCATCTTGCCAGATTACTATGTATTGGTTGGGCAGATAGCTGAGATGAGAAATAAGATAGATAACATCCACGACGTCCTACTAAGGGAGAGACAGTTCCGAGCAGATGCAGAAACTGAAGGATTTGCAAAGGTAAACTATATGGCCGGAGCTGATTTGTATGAACATACATTTGGACATCAGCAGAGACAAGGTTCTAGGCATGCTCAAGGATCAAGAGATTATGGTTATACATCTTGCCTAGCATATCCTGTACCTGCACAGAAGAGCAGATTGGAGATCATGATGGAGCCGTCCCTTGCAAAACAACAACAGACCACAGCGTCTTTCAACTCGAAGCTTGAGAGCTTGTACACTAATCTGAATGAGAAATTTGAGTCCTTGAACACTCATATGAAGTTGCTAGATACACAGATGGATCAGATTTCAAGTTCTGCCACAAGGAAGGATACTCAGGAAGCCCATGTCGTTAACATTCCTATTCAGGTTGACCACAGGATGGATCATGGACCATATCTAGAAGTTAAGGCTATGGAATTTGTGGAAAACAGAGGGGAGTCTGATATTGAATTCCCTGAGTTTGAGAGCTTCGACGGACCTGACTCAACAGAGATTGACATGGATCTCTTGGCTTGGATAGTTCAGACTGATACTGGACCAAGTCAAGAGGAGAAATTTGAGTTTGAGATTGCTGGATTAGACCAGGAAGCTGAGAAACCCGAGACTGTAGTTGAAACTCGAGCCGAGACATCCGTGTCGATCGTTGCACCATATGCATCGATCGTTGCACCCCGTAAAGAACCAGTTTCACTTATACCTCGTGGAGTTGCTAAGGAAAGAATCTACAAACCTCCAATACCATTCCCAAAAGCTCCTGTAAGGTCTAAAGATGTTGTTCAGTGCACAGTAGTGGTTGACAAGAAGATGGTGGTTCCACAGGAGTCTACTCTAACATCTTCAGAACCTAAAGCTACTCATAAGCAGAAGGCTCCGAACATCAAATCTCTGCCAAAGGTAAAGCATAAATCCTCTAAGTTTAAACCTCCTGACTCCACTGTTTTTAATGCAGGAAAAAGCTTTACACCACCCAAGTGTCGATCCCACCCTACATTCCTTCCTACGTTCCTTGGACGACATCATGATGCTACTGCTTACACACCACCATGGATGATAAGGCATTCACAGAGACACTCAAAGTCTCTGTTGAAACCTCCATGAGTCTGGCCTCTTTCCAAAAGTCAAGCTAATGACTTAAAACAAGCGCTGAGTGGGAGGCAACCCACTATTAGGTTCTAGTATTTTTAATTCTTATTGTTATTGTTTTTCTTAGGATTTCACGTTTTTATTTGTTTTTGCTAGTTTTTAGATACAGAACACAAGTCTGGAGATGTGTGACGATTGTTGCCTACATGTGCAACGGTCGTTGCAATTAGTTTAAATCAAAAATTAAGGTATGTCGAGCTAAACCGGAATTGATCTGGTTCAACCAGCATCGATCGTTGCTGCTATGCAACGATCGTTGCACCCACGACCAAGGTAAGTTGTCTTAAACCCTTTTCTTCTCTTTTTCTTCTCCATTTTCTCGCCGTCCGTACACCGAGAACCTCCACACCTAAAACAATCATTTCTTCATCGATTTCCTTGTTTCCAAGTGCTATTCTCTTATTTTTACACTCTCAATCTATTTCTCCAACCCATATCTCACGAATTCAAGGTAATGTACTTCTATTTGATGATTTTCGGATTCAACTATTAGGGTTTTAGAAATTGGGAATTTTGGATTGAAATTGATGAATGCATGTTTAAATGAACATGATTTAGGTTGCTCAGTGATGGATTGTTGTTGATTTTGTGGTTGATAGCACAAATTTTGAACGATTTTGTTGAATGTTGATTGCGGCCAAAATCGCCTTGCACCGATCGTTGCACTTGTGCAACGGTCGTTGCTCTGCGATTTTGGGGAAATGTTCGATTAGACGAAATCGCCTTGCAACGATCGATGCTTTAGTGCAACGGTCGTTGCTCGACGATTTCACAGAGAGTTTGCCGAGACTGATTTGTTTAAATTTCTGTTTTGCAGATGGCAACTCAGAAACAACCCCGCAAGCGCAGAGCAACCGCCGCAAGCGCCACACGACAGTACATTCCACCACCAGAATGGCTACACAGAGAATCTGATCCTCCAGAGCCATATCAGTTGGTTCATGCAACCATTGGACCACCATGGCCAAGAGCAGATAACCTTCTGATTCGGACTGAGCGCAACTGGGGCATGGCTATTAATAAGCTGCTCGCTACGGATGATTTCACAGAGAGGCCGCTACATGAGTACTGGGACGAGTACGATACGTTGCTGTATAACGGTTGGTGTGGCATGGAGCTAACGCCAACCAAGTTTGCGGATTACTCGACCTGTCTGAGTCTCGGCATAGACAAGCAGGTTATGGCGCTGTGCAGAGGCATTGGTCTGGGGACAATGCCAATGCAGCCTTACGATCTATACCCAGAGTTGGTGAGACAGTTGCTTGCCACGTGCAGGGTTATCTACCCAAACCCGGACAGCAGGAATGCTCAAGGAGGTACTTTTACCTTCATGTGTCTTGGCGCCAGGTATCGAGTAATCCTTCTCGATATCTGTAAGATCTATGGGTTTAGCACTGAGCAGACACGCACCGATATGTCCCTTCCATGGGAACCATCAGAGGCTCGGCAGTTCTGGGACTACATTGGTGGCGGACGGTATCACTCACGGACTACACCTGTGGTTCAGGTTAGGCATCCGGCTCTCAGGTATGTCTTGCGTATCTTGGGACGCACTCTATTGTGTAAGCATAAGGCCAACAAGATGCGTAAGAATGAGTTGGAGATACTATTCAGAGGACTGAGGGAGCAGTTCAGGGGTACCAATGTGAGAAACCCTGCTGAGAGAGTCAACCTAGGAGCTGTATTTGCCCATCATCTTTGCGACCTGCAGAAGAAGCCCTATGACGGCGTGCGCAAAGAGACAGTAGGGAGTCTTCTTACTCCTATTTTCAGACACTGCAGGATCCCTATGGAGGGTACAGAGCGCATTACTGAGAGAGAGTTGCTGGATCTCAGTCACTTGCAGAGTGCTAGTTGGCTGAAGGAGGGGCGAGTATGGGTTTACTGCGACCCTGCATCTACGCAGTATGGTATTGATCTTCCTGCTGCTGGGTTGATACAGATTAATACGATTGATGCTTTGAGTTTCCACCCTCCTGCCGGAGCTCGACGCGCAGTGCCTACTATGGCTCATCCGCTGGGAGAGCCTTCTACGAGAGCTTCATCTTCCTCTACACCTGCGCCTGTTGCTGCCCCGGTTGATATCGGCCCTTATCCTGAGATTACAGTACCCTACGGTGATATGTCTGAGCCTGAGTGGAGAGAGCGTAGTGATGGGATATGGAAGACCGTTTGGGAGTGTATGCGTGGCTGCACTTGCAGGAGACAGCCACAGGTGCACCATCCAGGACCTTCTCGACGCAGACAGTGATCACCGACTCCGGCTTCTTCGAGTGGTACTGATCGCGTAGCTGAGGCAGCCAGTGACGCTGAGCGATATGGTGGGATAGATGATGTGAGCGAGCGACTCTTTTATCTTTTTCTTATCTTTCTTTTCACTTTTTCATTTTGCTTTTTAGGATGCTATTGTTTTTGGATATTGTGTTTGATTTGATACATTGGTTGCCATGATTTTACTCCGTTTTCAGTGTTTCCAGCTTGCAGGATTCGAAATTTGATAGAACCCAACGGACTAACCTGCTAACTTGCTGACTGATCCGATATACGCATTGCAGCGATCGTTGAAGTCATGAGCAACGATCGACACCCAACGAAAAATCGCCTAGCAACGATCGATGCACCTAGTGCAAAGATCGATGCTTGCGCGACAGAGGTAAAATTCGACAGAACTCAACACAACCCATTACCTATTTTTCTTTCTTTTTACCAATCCTTCGCTTGACACTACTGGGGACAGTGTGTCTTAAGTGTGGGGGAGGTGCTACTGACTTCTTTCTTTCTGTTTTCTTAAGAGTCAGTCCATTTTTTAAAAAATTTAAATTTTTGTTTTATTGACTCAAAACTAGTTTAAGTAAGAAACTATGATATTTTGAGAAGTTTTAACAGCACTTGCAGGAACTTAAGTAACCATTGGGATGAAGTTGCAGGATCTATCTCTGACTATTAGAAAACCCAGACACAGATCAACCTACTGGGAACACCCACATCACTTCAGGTATCAGAGGATCCTTTTACTGACTTCATCTTAATACTGACTTAGATTTCTCACCTAAGGGCTTGGTATACTTTGTGTCGGATTCCCTTGTTAGTTCTGACACAGCATGTCAACCTATCCTATTTAGTTCCCTTCTCCCCTTCCATAAAATAAAAAAAATAATAATAATAATAAACTGAGGATGAGTTAGTAACTCCGAAGTGGTCATGGGAAAAGTAGCAAACACTATTATCTCTTATGCGATCCATGGAATGTGTCCAAAGTACACCCCTTAACAGGAAGAATACTGATAAAAAAAATAAAATGATACCGAATGGGGAAAAATCAGTTGTTAAGGAAGGGAAAGAGAAGAAAGGGACTAGAGAAAGAATAGTATGGTGGTCTAGAGCTGATAAGGTAAGAATCCATGTGCCCTTTGATCGATACTCCTTAGGTGAGACCGCACTTAAATACTTGCAGAAGTCAGTAGGGAGAATTTGAATGCTTGAATGTGATTGTGGAGTTTACTTAGGACAGTTGCTAAGTGTGGGGGAAGTATATGTTGGTCTTGATATCCTGTGATTGATCCTTTCAGTGGTTTACTAAGGGGAATCTGAGTGTTGTAGCTTCTAGGATGAAATGAGTTTCTGAAGAGTTTTCAAACCTCTTCACCATGCTTTAGTTCTCTGTTTTGCTTGAGGACAAGCAAAGGCTAAGTGTGGGGGATTTGATATACCATGGATTTTAGGGTTTTTAACCATGGTATATGTGTTATTTATCGAGTCTTTTACTATGTTTTAGAGTCTTTTCAGGTGTTTATTAGGTACAAGCACATTTGGAGCATATGTGGTGATTATGGCACTTTCTGGAGCTAATTGGAGTATTTGACCGAGAGATAGACTTCACTGTCAATATTTCAGAGCTGCAACGATCGACACACTATTGGCATCGATCGTTGCATATGCAAGATGGGCCAAACGACGGTTTAATGAAGAATAATGAAATTGCAGTTTTGCCCAGAAGTTCCTGATATTTACAAAGAAGCCCCAAAACGTGTTTTAGGATTATAATTAGGTTTTACAGCCACTTGTTAGGCGACGTTGGTTACAAACGCTTTTCTTAAGTCTTATTATTGTCAGAGAGAGAGTTAGGGGCTGATCCGGATCTCGAAAGAGAGAGGATTTCGAACCCCAGTTCTTTGTTTTATTATATGCTATTTGGTTTTCTATTCAAGATGTTTTCTGTTTCGATAAACATGTCTGAGTAGATTACATGTTAGGTTTAGGGATTCTCATTAGGGATTTCATGGAATTATAGTTTAATTAATCTGTAGGGATCCATATCTGCTAGTTCTTTATCTAAGTTGTTCTTAATGCTAAATCTGAATTAGCTACCCAGATTTATGATGTTAGGCTGATTAATGCAGCGAAAGTTGGTTAATTTAGCTAGAAAGAACCTAGATAAGCAATTTAACTTCTCGCAAACGAAAGTTTGGTTTAATTAGATTGTGAACATATCGAACTTGGAATTAAAGCTGGTTTAATCTGTTAGTAATTGCAAAAGAGATTTTGGATTGCTGCACTTAGACTTAGAGAATTCTCGCAAAGAAATTTGGCTAATTCTATATATGTGTTTGAGTTCTAGAATAGTTTATGATTAGATCTCGATAGATTGATTGCTTGCGTTCCTGATTTTCCTGAGAATTTCCTAAGCTTAACACCTTCGCCTTCTTGCTTACAAACTCACTTGATTTGCTTGCTATTTCGTTTACTGTTTTCACACCTGCTTCGCTTAATTTAATCTGAACTACTAATAATTCTATTGTGTGACTGAGAGTCCTTGTGGGATTCGATACCTTATATACTACGATTGCATTAATTGTGCACTTGCAGTAGAATAGGGATAAAACTACACCTATCATGGCACTCCTTTCTTGATCTCACCAGTGTGCAAGTTAATCTTCCACCGTGATGCCTTGCACTTTGGACAACTATCGAGCTTCTTGTAACTCTTTTTGAATAGGCAACAATCATTCACACAAGCATGAATCTTTTGATAACCCATATCAAAAGTCTTCAAAATTTTCTTCACATCATACAATGATGTATGAAGAACATTATCATTCGGTAACATCTTTGGCAGTGTCTCAAGAAGCTTATTGAAGCTCTTATCAGACCAGCCATTCTGGGTCTTGATTCTAAACAATGTCACTATAGCTGACAGCTTGCTATGGTTTGAACAACTAGGGTATAAAGGGGTTTCAGCGTCTGCCAAATTAGCTAGAAACTCATCTTCTCTCTTGTCCTCTCCCTCTGCAATCTCAATGAAGTCAACCTTACTCCTAAAATCCTCATCTAAAGGCTCAACAGCTCTGTATAAACCAACAATCTCCTCATTCCATTGACTTGGCTTTATTTCACCTTCAGCACATTTCACTTCCCCGTGGTGGTACCATTCCTTACACATCTTGTAAGTCTCATCCACCCCCCTTGTTACAAGATGGTGAACTACATCGCTGATGGAGTGACGGTCTACATTGCGGCAGTCTACACAGGGGCATATAATCATCTCAATCCCTCCTAATCCTGCAGCCACAGCCCTTACAAATTTCCATGCACCTCTCTCATAGGCAGGATCAGCTCTTCAAGTAGAAGAGAAAAGTAATCATTCTGATTGTATCCTCAACCCAACTAGTAACTAACCTATATAAGTCATTTCCATACCTGCAAAGATGCACCCAGTCCTTTTCCAACATGATAGGTTCTAACCTTATCATGATCAGACGAGACAACAATTCAATCACAGTCACATCATACCAAAACAGTCAATGTCACAGTCACATAATATCATAACTCAAGCGCAATCTCAAACCAAACAAACATGATACCAAAATAGACATAATGAAGATCTCGTAAACAACAAAAGCTTATTCTTAGACCAAACAAACATAGAACAACAACAGCCACAGTGAAGAACTCATACACAGTCATTATACTAAAACTACATATTTATATAAAGAAACTTATCAATCAACACCTAAATACCGTTCTAAGTAAACCAATCAGAACAAAATACCAATGAAAGACTGACCTGATATAGTGTGATTGAGAGATGAGTGAGTCTTCAATTCCACAACAATGCTTGTTGCACTTGCAAAACAGTAAACGAATCAGAGTAAGTGTAATGAAAACCTGATTCATTGTAAGTGTAAAACAAAATTGGGGGTTTACAGAGTTTTAGACGACATTTGAAACCAGAATCAAAAGTTTTTTCTTACATATTAGAAGATAAACCTAGATAAAAATCCAGCTATGAAACAAACACAAAAACTTCAAAATTATTGCATGCAGATTAAGTGAAAAAAACCCTATGAATCACAGAGAAATATCACACACATAAAATTCGTGATGGAAGAGAGAGAGGCAGAGAGAACGAAGTGAGGATAATTTCGGGTTCAATCACACATACCTTTGTATCTAACGATGTATCGGACTGAGCTAGGGATTGTAGCCTTTAATGGAGGCCAAAATTGGGGCCGGCAACAGGGTCAGCTAATTCGGCTAGGTTCGACGGTGGCGACAGAGGGTTTGTGAGAGTGTGAGACGAGATTTGAGAGAGAGAGAGAGAGAGAGAGAGAGAGAGAGAGAGAGAGAGAGAGAGAGAGAGAGAGAGAGAGAGAGAGAGAGAGAGAGAGAGAGAGAGAGAGAGAGAGAGAGAGAGAGAGAGAGAGAGAGAGAGAGAGAGAGAGAGAGAGAGAAGAGCGTGAATGGCTAGACTGAAGGTCTGAGCTTACTTTTGGTCGAAAGGGGGGAAAACAAAAAAATGTTGGCGCTATCTCTCAAAATTGGCTAAGTGTTGGCGAAAAAAGAGATTTTACTTTCCCGCTTACTAATTCTTTTTCTCAGCATTAAACAAATGCTATTATATTAAATACTAAACCTAAATTTATCTTTCATATCATTTCCGAAATTAGTGTTATAAAAATCTGCTATCAATGTAAGTTTTTTTTGTAGTGTGTATGCGATGTTGGGAACGAGATGTGATCTGGCTTATGCAGTTGGCTTAGTCAGCAGGTTTATGAGTAAGCCGGGCATGGTACACTGGGATGCAGTGAAGTGGGTACTAAGGTATTTGAAGGGTACTCAAGATTTGAAGATTGTGTTCAGGAAGAACAAGGAGTTCAAGGTTGAAGGCTTTTATGATTCGGATTTTGCATCGGATCTGGACAGAAGCAGATCGATTACTGGTTATGTTTTCACGGTTGGTGGAAGCGTTATCAGTTGGAAGTCGTGTCTTCAGCATGTTATCGCATTGTCTACAACTGAGACAGAGTATATGGCATTGGTAGAAGCTGTGAAAAAGGCGATTTGGCTAAGGGGATTGGCTGAGGAGTTTGGTTTCAAACAAGACTCAGTGGAGATCTGGTGTGACTCACAGAGTACGTTAAGCTTAGCCAAGAACAATGTCTATCATGGGCGAACGAAGCACATCAAAAGGAGGATGCATTTCATCAGGGATATAGTTGCTTCAGGTGAAATGATGATGTCGAAGATCTCGACTGAGAGGAATCCGGTTGATATGTTGACGAAGGTTCTTCATGTGGTGAAGTTTGAGAAGGCTTTGAGCATAAAACAAAAAAAAAACATTTTTAAAATTATATAAAACTTTCTATTAATCATAAAAATTACAAAATTAATTTTATAAATCATAATAATTATAAACGTTTTTAATAATCTTTATAATTAAGAAAACGTTTTATAAATTAAAAAATATAAAAAAGTTTTTAATAATTATATAAAACGTTTTTATTATTCATTAAAATTATATAAAAAACTTTTATAATCATAAAAATTTTTAAAACGTTTTAATAATAATAAAAATTATGAAAAGTTTTCTAAATAAAAAAATATATAAAAATGTTTTAAAAATTATATAAAACGTTTTTATTATTCATAAAAATTATAAAAACCGTTTTTATAATCATAAAAACTTTTAAAACGTTTTTATAATCATAAAAATTATAAAAACGTTTTAATAAAACATTAACAATATTAAAACATTTTTATAAATTATGTAAAACGTTTATAATGATTGACGAAGTATGGCATCACTTATACTCAGTTGGGTTTATGGTAGGTTATAAGTTGGTATCTTAACAAGAAAACATTGGATAATGCAAGTAGTAGTAGAGAACCTCTTGGTAGTACTAGTACGTGGGAACCTATTGTTAGTTCTAGCGAACCTTATACCGCGGATATAGATTTTGGTGTAGGTACCGTTCAAATAGTTAATGATGCATTTAGAGAAAATATTCAAGAAGTAGGTGAATATCAAATTCTTAGGGTAGATGAGGAACCTAATGTAGAAACTAGGAGATTTTTTGATATGTTAGATGCAGCAAAGCGGCCGCTTTATGACGGTTGCAAAGAGGGACATTCACCATTATCATCTGCAACTAGATTAATGGGCATAAAGATGAACTACAATTTGGCGGAGCAATGTGTGGATGCTATTTGCGCTTTCGTGAAAGATATTCTTCCTGAAGAAAATCTTGCGCCAGGTTCATACAACGAGGTCGAGAAACTTGTAAAAGGGCTTGGATTACCGTATCCGATGATAGATGTGTGCATCAAAAATTGTATGATATATTGGCGAGAAGATGAATGTCGTCTGGAATGTAAGTTCTATAAGAAGCCGCGCTATGAGGATACAAGGGGAAGAGCTAAGGTTATGTTCAAGAGAATGTGGTATATGCCGTTAACCGATAGGCTGAGGCGCAGAAGAGGAGCAGAAATTGCACATCCGTCGGATGCTGAAGCGTGGCGACATTTTCAGAGCGTATATCCAGATTTTGCATACGAGCCACGTAACGTGTACGTCGTATTATGCACAAATGGTTTCAACCCGTTTGGAAGGCATGAGAGACAATATTCGTTGTGGCCAGTGATTTTAACTCCTTATAACCTAACGCCATCTATGTGCATGCGTCGAAAGTTTCTTTTCCTCTCCGTACTCGATCCCGTTCCAGAGCATCCAAGAAGATCACTTGATGTATTATTGCAGCCATTGATGTACGAGTTGCAAATTTTATGGCTGTCCGGTGTTGTAGCATATGATGTTCTCTGGAAGGAAAATTTTCAGATGAGGGTTGCACTGTTATGGACCATTAGCAATTTTCCGTCTTATGGTATGTTATCAGGATGGACAACGCATGGGAGGTTAGCATGTCCATATTGTCAGGAAAAGACCGAGGTATTCCAGTTGAATAACGGACGCAAATCGTGTTGGTTTGATTGTCATAGAAGATTTCTACCGCATGATCATCTACATCGGAAAAACACTAAACCTTTTACGAAGAAGAGGAAAGTGTTTGATGATCATATTCTCCAAGATGATGGGTCGACTACTTTGGGCCTCTTAGAAGGATTTGGTGCACTAAGAAGTCGTGAATGTAGTGGGAACAGGAATGAGAATATATATGGAGCTGGTGTAATCCACAACTGGAACAAGCTAAGCATCTTCTGGGATTTACTATATTGGAAGGACCAGCTACTAAGGCATAATCATGATGTCATACACATTGAGAAATATTTCTTTGATAACATCATGAACACTTCTCAACGTGCAAGGTAAGATGAAAGATAATGTGAAGTTTAGGCTTGATTTGCCTGAAATTTGTGATCGGCCTGAACTTCATCTTCAGAAGAACGGAAACCCTCCAATTCCAGCGTATTGGGTAGATCCGAAATCAAAGAAAGAGTTCTTCGAGTGGATTACATGACGAGTTAAATTCCCTGACAGTTACGAATCAAACTTGGGTAATTGTGTGGACACTGATGGAGACAAGTTTATCGGGATGAAGAGCCATGATTGTAATGTGGTGATGCAACGACTACTACAATTTGTATTTTCTCATCTCCTCCCCAAAGATGTTCACAAAGCAATTGCCGCGGTGGGTGCTTTTTTCAGGGATATATGCACGAGGTCACTTACAGCTGACGGCATCCGATATTTGGAGCAAAACATTCCTAAGATCCTTTGCAATCTAGAGAAGATATTTCCACCGTATTTATTTGATGTTATGGAGCATTTACCCATTCATCTCTGATAGGTGTAGTTTTAACCCTATTTCTAACTGCAAGTGCACAGTGATGTAGTTGTAGTACTTAGGGTATCGAATTCACAAGGACTCCGGTCAGCAATAGATTTAGAACAGAAAAGATTAAACTAGGAGAAAGTAGGTGAGAAAGCAGTAAATCAGAAAGCAGAAAGTAAATAGCGAGTTTTGTAAGCGAGAAGGCGAAGCGTTAAGTCTAGGGAGTTCTCAGGAAATCAGGAACATAATTTAATCAATCAGTCGGGATCTAATTAAGAGCTATTCTAGAACTCAAACACAAATATAGAATTAACCAACTGTCGTTGCGAGAATTCTCTACGTCTAAGTGCAGCAATCCAAATTCTTTTGCAATTACTAACAGATTAAACCAGCTTTAATTCCAAGTTCGATATGTTCACAATCTAATTAAACCAAATTCCTTTGCGAGTAATTAAATTGCTCATCTAGGTTCTTTCTAGCTAATTAATCAACTGTCGTTGTATCAATCAACCTAACATCATAAATCTGGGTAGCTAATTCAGATTAAGCAGTAAGAACAATCCTAGATGAAGAACTAACAGATATGAATCCCTACAGATTTATCAACCTATAATTCCATGAAATCCCTAATGAGAATCCCTAAACTTAACAGGTAATCTACTCAGACATGATCATCGAAACAGAAAACATCATGAATAGAAAACCAAATATCATAAAATCAAATAAAGAACTGGGGTTCGAAATCCTCTCTCTTTCGAGAACAGGATCAGCCCCTAACTCTCTCTGAAATTAGAATAAAGCGTAAGTAAAGCGTAACCTAAACAATGGCTTAAAAACCCTAATATAATGGTCTAAAGTCGGCTGGGGGCCTTTTTGCAAGTCTGGGAAGCTTCTGGGCAAAAACTGTAATTTCCCCTTAGTAGTCCACATGAAAGATTTCACCTGCAGACATCAAGACCAACATATACTTCCCCCACACTTAGCAACTGTCCTAAGTAAACTCCACAATCACATTCACGCATTCAAATTCTCCCTACTGACTTCTATAAGAAATTTAAGTGCGGTCTCACCTAAGGAGTATCGATCAAAGGGCACATGGACTCTTACCTTGTCAGCTCTAGACCACCATACTATCTTTCTCTGGTCCCTTTCTTCTCTTTTCCCTTCCTTAACAACTGATTTTTCCCCACTGGGTATCATTTTATTTTTTTTATCAGTGTTTTTCCCGTTTTGGGGTGTACTTTGGACACATTCCATGGATCGCACAGGAGGTAATAGTTGTAGCTACCACTCCCGTGACCACTTCGGAGTTACTAACTCATCCTCAGTTTATTATCTTTCTTTTTTTTTTTACTTTATGGAAGGGGAGAAGGGAACCAAATAGGACATGTTTACAGGCTGTGTCAGAACTAACAAAGGAATCCGACACAAGGTATTCCAAGCCCTTAGGTGAGAAAATTAAGTCAGTATTAAGGTGAAGTCAGTAAAAGGATCCTCTGATACCTGAAGCGATGTGGGTGTCCTCAGTAGGCTGATCCGTGTCTGGGTTTTCTAATAGTCAGAGATCATCTGCAACTTCATCCCAATGGTTACTTAAGTTCCTGCAAGTGCTGTTAATCTTCTCAAAAATTCATCGTTTCTTACTTAAACCGTTTTGACTCAATAAAACAAAATTTTGAAAAAGGACTGGCTCTAAGAAAACAAAAGCGAGCGTCAGTAGCTACCTCCCCCACACTTAAACTACACTGTCCCCAGTGTAATCAAGCTCAGGTTCGGCGAGAAAGATAAACAAATTTGAAACATCCGAAAGTTGCAGAATACTTACATGTTGTCGCCCTGTGTCGATCGATGCCCAAGGGTGTCGATCGATGCAAGGCGAATCTTACTCGCGGTTATTGAGATAGCCAGTGTCTGAACCGCAATCGAATCGGTAAACCATAAATCGCGACTGCATCGACCGATGCACTATATGTGTCGATCGATGCAGTGCGATTCTGCCTGTTTTTCACGCCTCTGAACACACTTAAACAGAAAAATTAAAACATCAAAAGCAAAACAAAAAATGAAAACAAAAACGAATCTAACAGTGGGTTGCCTCCCACTCAGCGCTTGTTTAAAGTCAGTAGCTTGACTATTGGAAGAGATCAGACTCATGGGGGTTTCAACAGAGACTTTGAATGTCGCTGTGAATATCTCTTCATCCAAGGTGGTGTATAGGTTGTCGGATCATGAGGTCTCCCAAGGAATGAATAAACAGAGTCAGGGCGGGAGCGAAACTTGGGTGGGATACTGTGTTTTCCTGCATTCAAAGCAATGCGGTCAGGAGGTTTAAGCTTAGGTGATTTATATCTTACCTTTGGTGGAGATCTAATGTTTGGAGCTTTCTGCTTATGAGCAGTTGCAGGCTCTGAAGATGTTAGAGCAGGTTCAAGAGGAACCGCCATCTTCTTCTCTCCACTATCAGATACTGTAGTTCCACCAATATGAGCTTCTTCTTTCAAATGACCATCAGCGGATATCATCTTCTTTGCATCTCTCAACACACAAGGATGAACTCGCGAAGCTTCAGCTGGTGGAGTTTCATTCAGCTCCTTATCTATCACTTTCATGCAGTTAGCCACTTTTAGCTCCTGTTTAGACGGTTTAGGAACCTTAGGATATGGCACAAATGGCTTATGGACTCGTTCCAGGATTGTTGCAGGCTTCTGGTCCTGTATGCGATCTGTGTCGATCGATGCACCAAATGTGTCGATCGACACAAGGCGATTATGTTCAGATCCATCAGACGTATCGGGGATGCATCGATGGACATCGAGAGTGTGTCGATCGACGCATGTCTCAGACAGACAATATTCATCCAGAAAATCCGAGATTATGCTCTCTTCTTTTCCCAGCAAGTCAATCCCATCTCTTATGGTCATAGCATTGATGTACAGCCTCTGTTCAGCTTTCTCAGCTTCATTATGCCTTTGTATTGCTCCATCTGTTTGTTGAACTCGGACATCTAGCTTCTTCACATGTGTGCTCAAAGATTCAAACTTTCCATTCAGATTTTCATGCATAGTATCCAGCTTCCTGTCTAAGTCTACAACAGTCTTAGTCTGACACTCTAGCAACTGCTCCATCATGGCTTCCATCTTGCTCTCATAAGCATTAGCAGTAGGAGGTGTCTGATAATAAGATGATCCATAGGTTCTCTGATAAGAATTACCTTGCTGATTACCAAACCTGTTCCCTTGGAATCCAAAGCCACTGATGTAGTTCAAATCCCTTTCATGTCTTTCCAGTAACTGCTCCATCATACTTATCAGCTTATCAGACTGCGTATTTTGAGGAGGAACAGGCTGATATGATGAAGGTTCATAATCTCTGGTGAATGAATAAGAACCATAGTCCCTGCAGAATGAGTTATTCTGCTGATTTTCCAACATCCGTTCCATAATTCCCATCATCTTACGCTCTGTGTCGATCGATGCAAAGTAGTGTCGATCGATGCAAGTGCGAAGATGTGACGATCGACACACAGGTCCGTGTCGATCGATGCAAGGCGATTACAGGCGTACCTGAAACGCAAGAAACAGAAGAAAAAAAGTTAGTGATAAAAAACAAAAAACAAAAAACCTAGTCTAAACCCTAAGTTCAAATCTATCGAAGACTCAAAAGAGTCCCCGGCAACGGCGCCAAAAACTTGATAGGTGTAGTTTTAACCCTATTTCTAACTGCAAGTGCACAGTGATGTAGTTGTAGTACTTAGGGTATCGAATCCACAGGGACTCCGGTCAACAATAGATTTAGAACAGAAAAGATTAAACTAGGAGAAAGTAGGTGAGAAAGCAGTAAATCAGACAGCAGAAAGTAAATAGCGAGTTTTGTAAGCGAGTAGGCGAAGCGTTAAGTCTAGGGAGTTCTCAGGAAATCAGGAACATAAATTAATCAATCAATCGGGATCTAACTAAGAGCTATTCTAGAACTCAAACACAAATATAGAATTAACCAACTGTCGTTGCGAGAATTCTCTAAGTCTAAGTGCAGCAATCCAAATTCCTTTGCAATTACTAACAGATTCAACCAACTTTAATTCCAAGTTCGATATGTTCACAATCTAATTAAACCAAATTCCTTTGCGAGTAATTAAATTGCTCATCTAGGTTCTTTCTAGCTAATTAACCAACTGTCGTTGTATCAATCAACCTAACATCATAAATCTGGGTAGCTAATTCAGATTAAGCAGTAAGAACAATCCTAGATGAAGAACTAACAGATATGAATCCCTACAGATTTATCAACCTATAATTCCATGAAATCCCTAATGAGAATCCCTAAACTTAACAGGTAATCTACTCAGACATGATCATCGAAACAGAAAACATCATGAATAGAAAACCAAATATCATAAAATCAAATAAATAACTGGGGTTCGAAATCCTCTCTCTTTCGAGAACAGGATCAGCCCCTAACTCTCTCTGAAATTAGAATAAAGCATAAGTAAAGTGTTGTAGGATTATGTGTGTTCATTGGTGTAATTATCAGATTACAACCTAACATAATCAACTAGGATCTAGGTGATTGCAGTTGAATCATAAACAGATCAGGATCATTACCTCTTTAGAAGTGCAGCGGATTGATTGGTAATATCGAGATCACTTAGAGCAGATGATAACCGACTCCTCCTAGGTATCCACACGCTTACAAGCTACTGGATCAGGTTGCTAGACCAAGCTGGAACAACAGAGAGAGAGAGGACGGCCAGACCTGAAAATCGCAGACTACTGGTCTTACTGGCGCCTGTCCTCTTCCTTATATGGGCCCAAGTGATTAAACTAATGGCCTATTAGGCTTTTGGGCCCAAGACCCAAATCAGACAAAAGACTGTATTTTGTCTGGCCCAATTCTCTGTACAAATACAGTAAATGCCGTGCATCTTACCGTATTAATTCCATTTAACTTTCCCGTTAGCTATGGTGTGTGACCCTTTGGGATCATACAATACTGGTAATAAGTCCTAAACTTATAGATCAAGAGCGGACTCTAGCAAGTCATCATGATCACCCAGTATTTATGACTTATGTCTGATCTCGACACTTATCATACTTTCTAGAGATAGTACAGTAGATTTCAGGACATTCCCAACAATCTCCCACTTGTACTGGAATTCTACATTCCCTAATCCTTTTGTCTTAATATCTCGATCTGGCATAAGGCAAGATACGTGTCATCCTTATATAGCCAGACCATGTTCATCGGACCAGATTTGATACTGACAATTCAAACGACTTGGGCAAGTCCGTTTGGGAGTGGCCACTCTCTTACCAGCTATCAAGTCTCCGATTGGCCTAGAGATATTACCTCCGTTAAACGGCAGGGACAAATCCCATCTTGTTCCATCATTATAAACTACACACTTTGTAATACACCCAACCAAGGTCCTTATAGCTCCCAGTTACGAAACAGCGTTAGACAATGATCAAAGCGCATCAATCCATGTGCAGCCACATGCATGCGAACTCAGGTCTAAGGACTATACTCTATAGTCGTAAATGAGAACCTCTCATGACACAGATATTAATATCTTGTAGATTTCTCATCAGCGGGCCATGTCCGGTCATATGCTCCCCTGCATATACCTATGTGTCGACTTGATGCCGCGCATCTATGACCCCTCGAAACTTGGTCATAAGTCTCAACACACTCTAGTCTCAAGTGGTTGTTGGTGTTCCAATTTCAACAACCTTCGACCATGGACACTTTGATTTATGTTATTTCGTTAAATATGGGGTTTCAGGATCAAGTCTACTCATGTACTTCGATGGCCCATATATAATGACATGAATCATTTTGGAACGATTATCTCATATCACAGTTAAAAATAATCCATAAATAAAATTTCATTAACATTTAAAATTTTTTACATGAACCAATCAAAATAACTAAAATAAAGCCCTCACAACTCCCACTCAAAAAGAGATTACATTTGAATATCTCTAATTCCTACAGCAGCAGTATGCAACTCGTGCTTAGGTCTCGGGAGTGGCTTTGTCAACGGGTCAGCCACGTTCTCATCAGTGGGAACTCTGCTGACCATCACTTCACCTCTATTCACTATATCACGAATCAGGTGATACCTTCTCATAATATGTTTGGATTTCTGATGATGTCTCGGTTCCTTGGCTTGAGCAATTGTACCATTGTTGTCACAATACAGTGTCAAAGGCTCAGTGGCATTTGGGAATACACCGAGTTCAATCATGAAGTTCCTTATCCAAACTCCTTCCTTCGCAGCTTCTGAAGCAGCGATGTATTCAGCTTCAGTTGTGGAATCTGCCACGGTGCTCTGCTTGGAGCTCTTCCAACTTACTGCACCGCCATTCAGACAGAAGATGTAACCAGACTGTGACCGGAAATCATCTTTATCTGTCTGAAAACTTGCATCCGTGAATCCACTCATTTCAAGCACTTCACTTCCTCCGTAAACCAAGAACTTATCCTTAGTATTCCTTAAATACTTCAGGATATTCTTTACGGCAATACAGTGATTCTCACCTGGATTAGACTGGTACCTACTCGTCATGCTTAGTGCATAAGCAACATCAGGACGAGTACAGATCATGGCATACATGATAGATCCTATAGCCGAAGCATAAGGAATCCTACTCATGCGCTTAAGCTCATCAGGTGTTTTAGGACACTGATCCTTGCTTAGTGTAGCACCATGTATCATTGGCGTGAATCCCTTCTTGGATTTATCCATTCCGAATCGATGCAGGACTTTGTCTATATAAGAATCTTGACAAAGTCCAACCAGCCTTTTAGATCTGTCTCTAAAGATTCGGATTCCAAGAACATATGCGGCTTCACCCATGTCCTTCATGGAAAAACAACTTCCCAGCCAGTCTTTAACAGACTTCAGCATTGGAATATCATTTCCAAGAAGCAATATGTCATCGACATATAGGATAAGAAACGCCACTTTGCTCCCACTAGTTTTCTTATACACACATTGTTCTTCCTTGTTTCTGATGAAGTCAAAATTCTTTATTGCCTCATCAAAACGAAGATTCCAACTCCTGGATGCTTGCTTCAATCCATAAATGGATTTGTGAAGTTTGCATACTTTCCCAGCATTCTTAGGATCAATGTAACCGTCAGGCTGTGTCATATACACATCCTCCTCCAAGATTCCATTCAGGAAGGCGGTTTTCACATCCATCTGCCAAATCTCATAATCATAATAAGCGGCAGTTGCTAGGAGAATCCGAATTGATTTCATCATGGCCACTGGTGAATAGGTTTCATCATAGTCTATACCATGAATTTGCTTGAAACCTTTTGCCACCAACCTGGCCTTGTAAATCTGGACATTTCCATCCATGTCAATCTTCTTCTTGAAGATCCATTTACACTCGATGGCTTTAGCACCAGCGGGTAAGTCAACCAGTGAAAACACTCGGTTGACAGACATGGAGTCCATCTCGGATTCAGTGGCTTCACGCCACTTTGAGGAGTCAGGGCCTATCATGGCTTCTGCAAAGTTCGAGGGTTCATCACCGTCAATGATCAAAAGATCATGGCAATTAGTCACGAGGAATCCCTGATATCTATCGGGTTCGTGACGGATCCTTCCGGATCTTCGAACTTCAAGTACTTCAGGTTCAGGTTCTATTACAACTTCATGTAATTCATCCTGCTGTTCTTCCTCATTAGGTTGAACAGGTTCCTGTCCTTCTTGAATTTCATCAAGTTGTACCTTACTCCCACTATCTTTCTTAGAGAGAAATTTCCTCTCAAGAAAAGTACAATCCCGAGCAACAAAGATCTTGTTCTCGGATCGCAGATAGAAGTAATAAGCCTTGGTATCCCTAGGATAACCAATGAAGTAGCATTTGTCAGATTTTGGTGTAAGCTTGTCTGAGATTAATCTTTTGACATATGCTTCACAACCCCAAATTCTGAGAAAAGACATTGCTGGAGCCTTTCCAGTCCATAACTCATATGGTGTCTTTGCTACTGATTTTGATGGCACCATGTTCAGTGTGAACGTTGCGGTCAGCAAAGCATATCCCCAAAGGGATATAGGAAGGTATGTGTGACTCATCATGGATCGGACCATATCTAACAATGTCCGATTCCTTCTCTCAGACACACCATTCCACTGAGGTGTTCCAGGAGGTGTGAGTTGGGAGATAATCCCACACTCACTCAGATGATCACGAAAATCCTGGCTCAAGTATTCTCCTCCTCGGTCCGACCGAAGAGCCTTAATACTCTTACCAAGCTGGTTCTGTACTTCATTCTGGAATTCTTTGAACTTCTCAAAGGTTTCCGACTTATGTTTCATCAAGTAGACATATCCATATCTACTGAAATCATCAGTGAATGTAATGAAGTACTGATAGTTTCCTCTAACATTTGTGGACATTGGGCCACACATGTCAGTATGTATCAGGCCCAATAGTTCACTGGCCCTTTCTGTGGGTTTATTAAAAGGGGCCCTTGTCATTTTGCTCATTAGGCAAGATTCGCATTGCTCACAAGACTCAAAGTCAAATGAGCCCAAGAGTCCATTTGAATGGAGCCTCTTGACGCGTTTCTCACTAATGTGCCCCAAACGACAATGCCAGAGAAAAGTTTCATTTTCTTCGTTAGATTTGAACCGTTTTGTATTAATGTTATATACTGGAGTAGATTGATCCAGCATGTACAGCCCATTAATAAGAGGGGCACAGCCATAGAACATATCATTGAGATTAAAGGAACACAATTTATTCTTAATAGAAAAATCAAATCCTTGTAAATCCAACAATGAAACTGAAATGATATTTCTGCTTATAGCAGGTACAAAATAACAATTCTCAAGTTCTAAAATCAATCCAGAAGGTAAAGACAACAAGTAAGTGCCAACGGCCAGTGCTGGAACCTTCGCTCCATTGCCAACCCGCAACTCTACTTGCCCTTGCTTCAACCTTCTACTGTTGTTGAGCGCCTGCACATTAGTACAGATATGAGCCCCACATCCAGTATCTAATACCCAAGTGGTATTATCAGAAGTAGTAGTATTTACTTCAATAACAAAAATACCTGAAGATGTAGTCGCGAAGGACTTCTTCTTCTCCTTCAGAATTTCCTGGTATTTCTTACAGTCCCTGCGATAATGCCCTGCCTCTTTGCAAAAGTGGCAGATATCAGAAGGCCCAGCTTTAGACACGGGCTTGGGCTTGGCCTTTTCGTTGTGGACAGCCTTGCTCTGATACCACTGTAGGATTATGTGTGTTCATTGGTGTAATTATCAGATTACAACCTAACATAATCAACTAGGATCTAGGTGATTGCAGTTGAATCATAAACAGATCAGGATCATTACCTCTTTAGAAGTGCAGCGGATTGATTGGTAATATCGAGATCACTTAGAGCAGATGATAACCGACTCCTCCTAGGTATCCACACGCTTACAAGCTACTGGATCAGGTTGCTAGACCAAGCTGGAACAACAGAGAGAGAGAGGACGACCAGACCTGAAAATCGCAGACTACTGGTCTTACTGGCGCCTGTCCTCTTCCTTATATGGGCCCAAGTGATTAAACTAATGGCCTATTAGGCTTTTGGGCCCAAGACCCAAATCAGACAAAAGACTGTATTTTGTCTGGCCCAATTCTCTGTACAAATACAGTAAATGCCGTGCATCTTACCGTATTAATTCCATTTAACTTTCCCGTTAGCTATGGTGTGTGACCCTTTGGGATCATACAATACTGGTAATAAGTCCTAAACTTATAGATCAAGAGCGGACTCTAGCAAGTCATCATGATCACCCAGTATTTATGACTTATGTCTGATCTCGACACTTATCATACTTTCTAGAGATAGTACAGTAGATTTCAGGACATTCCCAACAAGCGTAGCCTAAACAATGGCTTAAAAACCCTAATATAATGGTCTAAAGTCGGCTGGGGGCCTTTTTGCAAGTCTGGGAAGCTTCTGGGCAAAAACTGTAATTTCTCCAAAATGCAGATTTTTGGGCGCAGAACTGCAACGACCGTTGCAAGGCGAAAACGCAGCCAGTGAACTCTGTGAAGTCTCTAAATAGTGCAGAATTGCTCCAAATGCTCCCAAAACGTCCAATTAAGCTCCAGATGTCATTAAACCTATAAAACACCTGAAAAGACTCCAAAACATAATAAAGACTTGATAAATAAAACATATACCATGGCTAAAATCCCTAAAATCCATGGTATATCAATCTCCCGGGAGAAGCTAGACTTGGTGGTCCGGTACAATATCGGTGGATGTATCGCTTCGAGCGCTATATGTTCCACCTTAAAAAAGGTTAAGAACCCCGCTAAAGTGGAGGGTTCAGTTGCTGCTCAGTACAACAACGAAGAAGTGGCAACATTTGTCAGCTATTACATCTGTTCACAAGTACGCACAAAGAGTCGGCGTCCAACTAGAAACAATGATAGAGGCGAGAGACAAATTTATCCGTCAACGGTTCCCAGCATTTTTCAACAAGCCGGGCGGTTAAGCGGTAAAATAGAAAAGCGACAACTAACGACCCAAGATCATGCACACCTACACAAATATATTCTTAACAACTACGAGGAAGTATTTTAGTATGAGAGGTATGTATAGTTTAATTTTTTATAATTATTGAATTTAAATTTCATAATAATTTTATTACTAATTTTGGTTGATTTTTTAGGTTATACATGGAGTCACTCGAACATCATCATCCTGAATTGACCGAGGACGAGCGCAACGAGTGGAAAGAAACATATTTCTGCACTTGGTTAAAATTTTACGTAAGTTTTTTATTTTCATATCACCCAAGACCCAATAAATTTTATTGGTAACTAACCCTTTAATTTTAGGATAATATCGAAATCAAATACGGCCGCAAACCGGAAGATTGGTTAATAGACATAGTCAGCGGCCTCCACTATAACACAAAGTCTTATCCACGATATTTCACAAGAGGATATGCATTTGAAGTGCATAAAGAAGGGTCCTCTAGGAAAACGGCCGATCACGGAGTTTAATCTACATCCGGCGAAGTTATGTACTACGGTGTTCTTAAAGAAATACTTGAAGTGAAGTACATAGGGAAGCTCGGCATGAGATGCGTGGTCTTTTTGTGTGATTGGTAAAACCATATCATTGGGAAAGGTGTAACAATAGATGAGTTTGGTGTGACTTATATCCATTCGACTAAGAAGCTTCGAAAATATGACCAGTTCATTATTGCTTCTCAAGCAGATCATGTAAATGATAGATATTAACCTTTAAGTAACTTTCCATATTGAATTATTTTCTTGTAACACCATATAATTATTTCTTTCATTTAATACAGGTGAGCTACATTCCCTACCCTCAAACAACATACAAGAATGATCCATGGATCACAGTTACAAAAATATACCCGCGAGGAAGAGTTCACAGGGTTGAAAAACAGGAACTACTACAAGCAAGGAAAAGTGATTACATAGCTCCGGTTAAATAATCCCTTGACGAAATTTAATCTAATTTCTGACGGAATCCATCAAAAATTCTGTCGGGAAATTTTATATAAATATGTTACGAATGTTTCCATTTTTTCATCATCTACAAACACTCAAAAACTTACAAAAATGGATTTCGTCTATCTTTAACCCGAGAACCGCGTCTCTTACTTGCAGAAAATCCGTCAGCCGGGTCGGGAACATCTTCCCGTTCTTGACCCCTCCTGACAGAACCGTGCCCTTTGGTTCGGTTACCATGTTAGCATTTTTTCCGCCATCAGCGATATCATCCAGAATCGCTGGTCCGGAAGTTACGTGGAGTACTACAATGTTCCCGGTTATCTTAAGGCGGCATGGTTCGATGAATTTTTGGTAAGAAAGTTTTTTGTAATAAGTACATGTGTTTTCTAAATTTAAATATTATATGATGTATTCTGTTATCAACTTACGGGCACTTCACCTTTGGTCCGGACATCATCCTAACTGTTTGGCGGGAATTCCATAGGACGGGTAGGCGGGTTTTTCAAACAAAAATGCGCCGCTTGAAGTTGCTTTGGTAACGAGGAGACGCAAGACCGAAATGGATTCCCGCAAGTTCATGGAACCGTATGATCCACAGTGGAGGCAGACGGACGTCGGGGATTGGTTCGATAACCAGTTCCCGAATTATAATAACTAATCCGTATGTTATGTTTTTAAGGTTAGAAATTTGAATTATAAATATCGTGTTTTTAAATATGAAACTATGAATTATGAAATAATGTATGGTTTAAATATTTTATTTTTAAATATTTTGTTTTTAAGTTATGAAACGATGAGATTGTTATTGTCTTTTGAATAATTAACGGTAATGTTTTTTTCATATTGTTAAAAAAAAATACAAAATCTATCTATATATATTTAGTTGTATTTAATTAACAATCAATACACTTGGCACATTGGTTTGGGCGACAATCGATTGTAAACTACACCCGGGTTCGAAACCTAGGTATCCCTATTTTTGGTTTATTAACTTACGGCTGTGATTCCATCGGAAATTCGTCGGTTAATAAACCGCCAATTTTTTTACCAAATATTTCGTATTACCGCCCAATCGTTTTTGGTCAAACCGCCCAATAATTGGACCGCCTAATTTCTAACGGATTTCTGACGGTTCATTAATTGTCGTCGGAAATTAATTATAATCGACGAATCAGTTCTTCTTCTTCCCCATTCTCTGTGTTTACTCTCTCTCTCTCTCTCTAACCCGTCTTCTCCGCCTTCTTTCTAGAAATTAACGACGATTCCCGTCACTTCTCGCCAAAACCAACCGTCCAAAGCCTCATAACCATGCAAGTTTCCTTTTAAACCGATCAAAATCGGGAAAAAAATGAGGTGTTAGTTTTTTAGATTATTGGATTTAGGATGCATGTGGTTTAGGATTGAGTAAATGGGTTTTAGTTCCTATTTAGGGTGTTTTGTGTGATTGTTTGGTTAGTTTACTTAGGAATGTATTTTTCCAAACATTTAAATGATTTAATAAAACAATTTTTTTTTTTTTTTAAAGTATTTTCATATTTTTGTATTTTATAAAAATGTTTTATAATTTTAAGATTATTAAAAATGTTTTTCATAATTTTAAAAAATGTTTCTATTTTTAATGTTTTATAAAAACGTTTTTATGATTTTTAGGATTTTTGACATTTCAGCAATGAGTACATGGACATTTTATCTTACCGGTTTCCTACGTATGTGGTTGATTGCAAGCTACCGTCATGAATTTCATAATACTGAGTGCATATGGGGTGTGCACTAAGTTCGTCATCTCATCAACCCTCGGTCCGTCCATCCACGATCTGAAATAATTAGAGAAAGACGTTTTGTCGTGATAAACAGTATGTGAGAGAGAGAGAGAGAGAGAGAGAGAGAGAGAGAGAGAGAGAGAGAGAGAGAGAGAGAGAGAGAGAGAGAGAGAGAGAGAGAGAGAGAGAGAGAGAGAGAGAGAGAGAGAGAGAGAGAGAGAGAGAGAGAGAGAGAGAGAGAGAGAGAGAGAGAGATTGGTGTGGAGTAGAAGAGAGACGTTTGGTATATATTGAAAATTAACCGACGGGTATAGCCGTTAGTGTCGGTAATCCGTCGGTTGGCTTGTCGGTCCAACGGTAACATTAACGGCTATGTCAACGATAACATCGAACCAATGGGTTTCCGACGGATTACCGACGCCGTCCGAAATTTGTCAGAATTTTTCCGACGGAATGATTTTCCATCAGAATTTACCGACACAAATTCGACGAATATTAAACCGTCGATTATCTATCGGAATTTTAAAGCTCTGTTTTCTTGTAGTGATTGCTAATGATCCCTTCCAACTACCAGTGTGAGACTTATGTCCCTAATTCGCCCCCTCGAGAATTTTGAAATGTATGGGCTTGGATTGACGGCATCAATTTGAACTTAGTTTGTCGATGATTGAACCAACTTTGGTTCGGATTGGATTGGAATGTATGAATCGGGTTCTGATACCATCAAGAGATCGATCTTGACCGATATGTATTGCAACTGATAGAACTGCATCAATCAATCTTGACCGATGGGGATCACCAGTGGAATTGACACGAGTACCTCTTTGTTCCTTTTGCTTTTTTTTGGCTTCTAGATTCAATCAATTTCCTTCCACAACTCTAAGAACTTTATAATGCTCTCAAATCACCTAAAAAGATTCAAAAAAGATCAAATATAAAAAAATTAATATTAAACACTAAATTTTAAATGCATAAATTTCTAATAAAATGATTAAAAATAAATACAGGATGCAGAAAAAAAAAAAAAAACTATGTAAATTATGATGTTAGAATGGCTAAAAAAAGTCTCATCGGTTATTACTTTCATTCGATCACACGAGGAACAACATTTGTCCAAAGATACTCTGTTTCATCTCTGCGATCCAGCTTTGCTATCGATTTTCCCGTCTCATTTCTTAATTACATCATAAACACTTTGTAAACAAATTAACAAAAAATACTAACTTTTAAAATTAAAAAAAAAAACAGTTGGTTCCTGTATATTTTGTTAATTGCATATGCACCTTACGATTTAGATATGTTCTCAATATGATTATAAATTACAGGCAAACCCTAATCGTGATTACTGTTATATTCACTGAACTTTCCTAAATTTGTTGACAAAAAAAAACTTTCCTAAATTTTCACTAATTAAAGATATTAAAAACGCCATATTGTTTGCAACATACATTTTCATAACTCGTTAAAAGTGACTGTACGTTAAATAAAACAAGCAAACTTTCGTTTGAAGTTGGTCACAAAATGAAAAAAGAGAAGAAATATTGCTAGCCAACACGATTCACAATTTTGCTGTGCAGAGAAGATAACATTGTTTAGAGTTGAGAGAACGATTATATTGAGAACCAGTGCCATGTTTATATTCATAGAGGCTAAAGTCAAATTGTAAAATTTATAGCTTTTATTTTTATTTTATTTGTGTGTCTTATATTTATTTTATGATTTAAAAATTTATTTTTGTTTTTAAATAAATATTGTTTTTTTTTTTTTTTTAATGAATGTTAAATTATTCAACCCAAAAAAACGTTTGTGCAATCAGATGCTACTTCTGTTTTGAATTATACAACATAATAAGCAGAATAAGAATAAGAGAGTTTGATCTTCGTGCCCCTAGTCCATTCGAGTGGAGAACCAGATTTGGAATCCATCGTTGTGCGTTGTTATGCTTATTAGAATTTGTTTTCACAAAACAAAACTATAACTAAATAACATGCTTCT